>DWTO01006277.1:0-10133 GCA_018244755.1 Jemadia pseudognetus
ACTGGTGAAACGTGGGAGTGGTTCTGCATTCCTCTGCCTACCTCTTCGGGGATTATAGGCGTGAAGTTACTTTTTTAATTGATATTTATGTTACTCAAGTTACCTGAGTTCGATTTGTGAGCAACACTTAATGAAAGTCCTTACAGGTCTGTTTTTTTACCATTCAGCTCTATTTTTACCCATGTATCCACTTTCTCATTTATATAGAAGATCATTCGGTTAAAACGGCTGGCAATGAACGAGTGTTGTCAAAATAACTTTCGTTGTTCTTGCATTACCATAGACAAATATATTACATCTTCATTACCACGAACATAATCACATTGCATAAATAATGATCACATGTGTGCATGTGAAGTATGTAATTAAAAGTTTAATAGCGATGGTAGTGGTGATGGCGGGCGATGCCGTATCGCCGGACGTCCGCCTGCCGGTATCCGTTATTGCGCAGCGACTGACCCCCATTGAGGCTGTTTGCATACATAAAATATAGCCGATCAGACAAAAGAAATAAATCCCTAAGCAGTGCATGTGTTATTTTACATCGGATTACGTGCCGTTTTATTTTGATAAACATTACACAATCTCACGCCTCTGCGTCCCCGAAGGGGTAGGCAGGAGACCGTAACATTACGACGTTTCATGGAATAGTGTCTAGTGTATTGTTATATAAGCTTTGGGCACCAAGCCAGATTCTGAAAAATAAATTATTGATTTTTTCTAGCTACAGTCTATAAATTTCAAATAGACAGGTGATAAGATTTTTTCCTCATCGATCCCTAAAATACTATCCGTGATCTAAGTCAGTAAATAATTTGGTCATTTATACATATTAGTAAACGAAACGGTTAATAGTAAGACGTAATAACTGGAACGATTATACATAGATCAAGATGTAGGTACGTAATCAAAACAGTATCGTCAAATATTGGTCGAGTGCCTACCCTCGTTGGTTATAAGCCTCACTGCTGATTGAGTCGTACTTGAATCGAATTATGGCTGGGGCACATTTTTTTTTAAATTTAGACTTTTTAGTTTATCACTAGTAGTGACTCGGAGTATGGATTCGTGCCCGGTGTATATAAACAGATTCACCCCTATTCCATATAACTTCTGTAAGGTGGGAGCACTACACTTCTCTCTCTACCTACCGCTTCGGGGGGAGGCGCGTAAAGCCGTGATGTTATGCTTGTATATGTCGCTAGGAGCTACCGTGAATCACGACTCGCCGCGCCAGGCCCGGCGCTCCGGGTGACTCATAACAATCGCTTGTTAATTACTACACCGCCGCCCTATTGGAAACGGACGTGCTAGTATTGACAAGCCTTGTTTCCAATATATTGAAGAGTTGTATCTTTAATTGTACTATCCCGTTGCGTGTGTACACACGACAAATCCCAGCTATGGGTGTGGACGTGTCGAGGGGTCAATTGTGATTTAAATGGTCTACAGGCTAAGTTTATACTGTTCACTGATGTAAGGATACACTGTGATAAATTGTTCAAAATTCAGCCACCCATTCCACGTGTTTTGGGTTCAAGTCCTTGCGCGTTCGAAGCCGCTAACGTCCGCAATCTACGTTAGAGAAGCGGGGAACGATTCGGTTCATAGACAAGGATGCTCCAGATCCTCCCATGAAAACAAATCACCCGTTTTCAAGCATCACAATAGCGTGATGTAAATTAAAAGAATGAATGTATTTCACTCAATTTACAATGGAAACACAGCTGTTAAGGCAAGTTATGATTTTTCTATACTAAGGTTTTCACAGGGGAATATTAAAATTTATTACCAAACGTTTAAACTAAACGACCTTCGCAATATGACCTTTATTACTATTTGAAAGAAGGACCATAATAGCCCGTAGTGGTGTTATGACAGATGGCGATCGGAGTGAACCGATGAGGGGTGCGTGTGCGTTACTCGCGGGTACATAACATGTTATGATGGTCCTTGTTTACTTGTTGCACGTTTTTATTGTTATTTATCTCTAGGAATATTTATGTTTACGCTTGTTACCATCGATGTCTTTTTGTTACGTCCGTTTGGTTGCGATTCTTAACAATGGGGAAATTAAATTTTTTTTGTTTTGTTTGTTATAGGGATGAAATATGATACTGGTAACATATCTTGTTTTATTTAACTTTTTCTCCGAGCTTAATTCTTTAGCTTGTTTTATATTGATAATAGTGGTATTATGTAGATGTTATATACAAATTTTGGAGCCCTTCTGAGTATATGTATATCCGAACTAAAAACGCCTTTACTAAGAAACGTGCTGTGCAGACATACTTCTAATTGTATTGTAATGAAATGCCCATTGATATTAATACCATATAAATATCTTCACGAAACTGGTGTACCCACCACAGTACCACAGTGCGTTAGTTGCAAGCCTTGTCACTTTGGTGGACTCTTAAGTTTTCAATATTGCGTTTACTATGGACGTACTTAAGCCATCATCGGAACAGTATAAATGGTCCGATAAAAATGTAAAGAAAAAAACACCGTTAAGAAGGCGTCGCTCCCTCTTCGTCAACAGCTGTTTATAGAACGACAGTTTTATCTAGAGCCCCCTCGTTCATGGCACGTTGTTCGTGTCGAGGGTCAGGTGAGAGTGGGCGTGCGTTATTTCTGGATGTAACTGTGCATCCCGGTATGGGAATGATGACTTCCCCGCTAAGACACGGTGCGTTTCCTCCGCGTGACGTCACGTCCGAGCGTTATGGTGTGGGACGCGGGATAATGAGTTTAATTTGATGATCGGATGAATGTTTTTTTTTTGTAATGCCCGTCATAATTGCTACAATATTCCTTTGCGACATCTAGTTGTTTGAGGTTCCTTGACTTGTGTAAGATTGTTTATTGTAATATGTATGTTAGTACAGAAGTTTGGAGACATTCGAAATTAATAACAATTTTTTTAAACAATTGCATTCAAATATTTAAATCCATGGATAAGCTTTTCGTCCTAACCCTTATTTCTTCTACTACTAAAAGGAGACCCAACAGAAATAAAAAAATAAAACAGGTTAATAACTACAAAAGCTGTTTGAATAAAATAACAATGATCAATCACGATAATCTTTTAATTGGTCTGTTCGTATGTTTATATACTTCTAGAGGTCTTGGAGAGAAATAAAACGATTACAACAATTATTACTGCTAATGAATGATGATTACCGATTTAAATGGGTGTAGAGTGTAACAAGTGGAAATCTTTAACCTGTGCCTACCGCGATGGGAAATAGGCGTGATAATAATCAGTACTAAGCCAGTCGTGCCTACAGTCTCGTGTTTAACTGTCACGCTGACGTTTGCTGTCCGCCGAGCGCCGCGACCGAGCGCGCACTGTTTGACAATTAACATGTGTTTCAGATTTCGTATGTATATTGACATTCAATCTTGTATGCAGATGTCTTCGAACTGCACTTACTACTTGACATCTGCCCGCTTGGAACTACCATACGAAGTATAAAAAATAATCATAACAGCACGCTTATATTTCCACCAAGTTGTAGGCAGAGGAGTGCAGTAAACTCCCACGTTTTACCAATTATATTATACATCCTATGGAGCAGAAGTCGTACCTATTACATAAATAAAGCATTAAAAAGAAATTTTCATTATATGCGGTACTTCACCGTCTTCAGTTAAAGTGATTGACGTTAAACGATTGGAACTTTTACCGCCGCCAACGAGCCATAATTTATAATTTCAAACAGCTATTATGTCGTTAAAATTGTATTGCAATCGAGAATGACCCGAGAGTCACTCCTGTGATCGCCGCGAAAGTTATATGTCGAATCGTAAAAGTGGTCGGATAATCGTACAATCTACAGTGTTCAACGTGACCACTTTCTGATCACAATTTGATTTGTGGCCTGACCATCTTACCACCACCACCCTACCCGGATACCCCGGAATTGTAAATACAGATAGCCCAAATGCAGCGTGTATTAATGAAGTGTGTTCTGAATGACGCATTAAGACGAGAGGTAATACGATTATCGTTTACCTGGAATCAATATGACATGGGTATTGTTAATAGCACTTTGAGATGCCCCATTATCTGGGGAAGTCGGGGCGGTGATGGAACTTGATACAAATTTTATTAATTAGTTACACGATAGTACCTATAATGTTTTATAGAGGCCTAACAATTCGGGGCGACGTTAGGCCCTTAAGCAACAAAACCTCTTTTAAAGAAAGAGAGAACGAAAGAAAGAAAAGAAGAAAGGGAGAACGAAAGAAATAAAGGAAGGAAGAAAGGAAGAAATAAAGGAAGGAAGAAAGAAAGAAACAAAGAAAGAAAGAAAAATCCCGTATCTCATATGGATTATGGATAAATTGGATTTGAAACGTCTTTACTTGGACATATTCATATTCTGCCCACCCTGTGCCGAAGGCTATGCCTGGTCTACAAACGTAAGTGTATGACCGTGGGGATGTTATCATCGTGCCTTAGGAAACGCGTCATGCGCTGAAGGTTGATTACATATTGTAATTGAAACAACGTGCAGTGACCATTTCACAAGCAACATTCCGCGGAATCGCGAGTCACGGTCATCGCAATTAGAGTATCGCAGAAATCGTCGAGAGCCCCGAAGTGGTGTATTCTCGATGAATTGGTTCATTTAGCTGTAATGTTATTACATTTTTTATAGCGGCTACAACCTCTCCTGATGGTAACCGGATTGTAGCACACCTGCACATAGCATACTAGACAGTGCCTATTCAGTGTTTTCTTGAATAGTTTAAAAGTCTTGAATGGCTTTTTTATTTCAAGTAAGAAGTGACTTGATATGTAAAGCACTTAGTCTTAAGTATGAATAAATCTTAGCACGGCAGGACTATAAGAATAAAGGTATTTGATACTCCGTCCTCTCTTCCTATCCCGTAAGGCGTGAAGAGATGTAAGTAACTTAGTGACAAATGTTTCACAATAATACATATAGGTATAATAAGTTACCTGCTTCAAGCTTTGATTGATAATCGGAAAATGTTAATTTTATTTATCATATTAAGTTGCTTTTATGTTCCGAAGTTGGCGTTCATTCACATTCATAATTTTGGACGTATTCGAGCACACAGCAGTGACGGCAGTACAATGTCATTATATAGAGATTTTATAAAAAGCTCCAATTTTTCCATATTACCTAAAGTCATTAACGAGAAATCCATATCCTAATTTAGAATCATATGCATTATTAAAAATGTACGTAATACATAATGTAATGTAAATTTCACGGTCCCTAGAGCCGAGTATAAAAAAGACGTTTCCGTGAAAATAGTTTGCGTTGACAGTTGCTTGGATAATTTGAAACATCGTTCCCGTAAAAACTGGAGCGTAAAATCATTAGAGACCAAGAGACAAGCAATGAATAATTAGTTACACTAAAGACTTGAGTTGAAAAGTACGAACTTAAAATACACAAAGAACTTTCCCATGATTGATTTATAAAGCACCGTTATTTTCCCGCGATCCGTTTATTAACAGATTTTTTTGTTGTGAAAATATCATGGGATTTTGATTTTATTTTGTCGTAGGGTGGATGTAGGGTGGGATTTGGCATTTTTTAAATCCATAGAGAAGTGCTGAAAGCTAAATGACGAAGAATAAAACAAAAACATCATCATTTTTGTTTTATTCTTCTTTGACAATGTCAAATCTAACATCACTAATATGTTATCTGTGGTCAAACAACAACAAAGCAAAAAAAGACAATGATTATACTCTTTGGTGTGTGAACTTGAAAAAGTTAAAGTTGAAATTTCAGTAAATCGTTTCAAATATCAATTGCTATTGAACCGGTATATTAATATGTAATAGTTTCAAGAGTTAAGTAACAACAATCAGGAACTACGCCTTTCAACGTGATTCAAAGAACACGTGAGAATGTGCTCACGCGGTCATTGTGCCAGCACCGGCTTACACAACGCGTTATAATAACAAGATAAAAACTGTCTTAAGATTGTTAACTTCAGCCTGCACGCGGCCAGATAAGGTGTTCTTAGTAATTGTTATTGGTCCCAAGATACCTCCCTGTGAAGGACCGTAAGCGAAGTTTTAAGCTGTACCGAGACATTTAGTAAATAACTGTAATCATGAATAATTCTAAAAGTTTATGAAATCATGGATGCTGCGAATGGACATTTATCTAAATATATTAGTCGTTTATCTATCAGTCCAGGACATGAACTTGGAACCCTAACAGATCGATAGCGATTTGTTGGAGTAAATAAAGTATTAAACGGTAAGGCAGAAGCTGAGCAACCTTATGTTAGAAGATTTATGTACATCTTTTATAACTTATATATGTTGTATATTTTGAAATTAGTTTTAAATATTGTTCCAAGTGTGAGCCTTGTAATGTAAAATACAAAACTTGAGTTAAGTACGTTGTATGGTGAGTAAACTAGGCCTGATTTGGGTTTGTCACACTATAATAATTATATACATATATTTATATTGCTCGACGCCGGTCTCTCTAAGTTTTGTTCTATATCCAAACTAATTAAACTTTATCGCAGACCTTCTGGCTGGGCGGCTTAAAAGCTTCCGGCATAAGGATTATCCACTATAAATTAACCTCTAAGTCGTATCTGATTATTGTATATGAGATCAGACCGTGTATCGTACGGCTGATGAAATATGCGATGATACGACTATCAGTGGAAAGAAAAATAATATATAAATAAATATGTTGATGAGATAGTTTGCGTTATATACAGATTTTTAACCTTGGCTTTAGTGATGACCAAGGGCGGCATCGGCCACTTGCGAATATTGTTTGCTCGCTAGTCTCTTTGCATGTAAACAATTTAGCCTCAAACATTTTCTCATCGTAACTTTAGTTCATGCTTTTATTTTGTTACCGAGTCGAGTCGAAAGGTTGACGACCATTAAATGTCAAATCAAAAACCCGAAGGCGTGGCTCCGGTGGCTTTAGTTTTCAGTTGACCTGAAAACGCGCCTGAAACGAAGCCGTCATTTGTCAATTGAACTGTGACAGCCATGTTGCCACGGGTACCGCGAATAGTTGCCACTGGGAATGGTATTAGTAATATTATATGTAGTAAGTAATATGTGTATGAAGTGAGTGATGAATGTGGAGTGGTCACGTCAGGTCTGAAAGGAGAAACATATTGGACACCTAATGATCAGCTCTGCCTACACCGTGAGGTACCTGGCGTGTGCATACAACAGCTCTTTATCAATAAGATTGCAGTCCACTGCTGAACATCCCCTGAACCCTGAACCCCTGAGGGGTTACGCTTATAATTCTCACCCTCGCCATGCCGGTCGAAGATCGCTGACCACAATCTCTTGCACCACTTACGCTGCTGCGCAGTAATTTAAAAAAAATATATTTGGAAACATTTTATTTATATAAAATTTCGTTAAGTAGTAGAAAGTTCGTGAAATAGGCTGAAAAATATATTTTTAGATTATGATTTAATTGCAGCCTGTTTCAGACAGACATAACGGGCCTACTGTTTAATATAAAATTAGTATCTGGGGTCAATATTTTCGTGACATAGATGTATAAACAGACAGACAGGAGCACACCCGCAATGTTAATGAGAATTCAACGTAAGACTGTTCTAATTTATATCGAGTGTCCATTATCACGCGATGCTTTTGTCGTTTCGAATGTTATTTATGTACAGCAGTAAGTAATGTGGATGCTTAGTTAATAAGTCTGTCGTTCCGCTGACCTGCTGGTACGCGCGAACTGGTGGTAGTGGCGTTTATACTAAGTGTGGGTTCGATTGTAGGCTATATAATATTGTTATTAATACATATTTATAATACATCATATCCCTTATTCGGGATCATTGTTATTATTAAAGTCAAAAATATCCGAAACCGGCGTGCGTATATGAGGAGAGTGATAAATGTACAGGAGGCACATCAGGTTTGTAAGGAGAGGGTGCTCTCTGCCTACACCGTAACTGACCTGGTGTGATGGTATAATAATAATTATCAACATCATCCCTCATATTACAGATCAGATTGTGCCATAGTCTGCCACGCTGGCCAAGTGTGGGTAGTAGACTACACAAGCTTTTGGGAACCTGTTGGCAACGCAATAATTTGTACGAAGTGAAGATTCATTAGGAAATAACGGTCGGTAAAAATTATGCCCGGTCGGCGGCTGATATCGGAAGTCGTAAAACTGTTGCGGCGCAGCGCGCTACTTGATTAGGATCCAGGCGGTGAGGTGGCGCCGCGCCATTCAAAGGAAACTTTCGGAAACTATCCGCGCGTACGTTGCGAAAAGTTTTTGAAACGCTTACGAAAGTCTTAATCCCTGCCTGCCCCTATGGGTGATGGGCGTGGCATTATGTAAGTATCTATTGAAGTAATCAATTTAAAAACGTTAGTTGGTTAGTAAAAATGTTAATAGTAGTTAAAAATGTAGTTGGTTGGTTTTTATATAATTTCACACAACTCTATGAAGGGGTGTTTGTATATGAAACATTGGTCTGGATGGAGATGGTTAGTAATTTTCCGTGAATATAACATGTGTAGGTTCGATTCCCGCTCAGGACATATATTAATAATTGTTAATTTAAGTTCCATGTGAGTGCCCTCTTTGTTACATTAACATTTGTCGGTGCATACAAATACTTCAATTTTCTTTGAAGTAAAAAAGTTATGACTAATTTGAAATAGATAAACTAGTTTAGATTTTCATCATCATCACCAAACCCTTATATGCAGTTCCACTGTTACACTGGTCTCCTCTCAGAGTAAGGAGGGTTAAGCCCATGTACTGCCACTGGTCAACTACTTACCTAAATTTAATCCATGATTTAAAGGACCATTTGCATTCTCATTAATGTGGTGTGTGAGAGGATAATTAAAACCAAAAAGCAGTAATTAAATTCATTATGGGCACCATAAAGTTTTATGGTTTGCACGTCTATCGGCCGGCGGCGTATTATCGAATATTGCACGATGTATAGTTATTTACACCTTTGCAACATTATTATAAGGTTCAATTTTGAACGATTGTCATTTGTCAAAATAGGCAAGTGCCCGTAACGCACACGCGTACATTCAAAGTAGTGTCGTTTGCACGCAAACAAATTGATTTTTTTCACTTTCCCAACTCATTTTTCATAAGCAACGACTAATTAACCAATGTACAATATTTAACACATTTATATACATAATAACTACAATATTTGAGTTCTGTTTTTAAATCAACAATAGCCGGTACGCGTAAAGAAATAAGGCCTAATTTACTATGTGCCACTTGTATAAGTAGTTTTTCACATAACACATCAAAGCGATCGCTTGTTAGTTACAGGCGCCAGGGCGTGTGCTGTATCTTGCGGAGTGAATGAATGAGTTCACAAGAAAATCGCTCGACAATTGGGTTACGAGGGTTGTGCTAACAGGGCCCACTGGCGAGTGTCCAAGATCCGCTAATCGTAGCATATTTATCGCGTAAACACACATTTGTTACATTGCTAAACAAACATACCTCGGCGCAGGTCGTCGTCGACACCGGTCAATATCCGCTACTCTGATTTTTGTTCATGGTTTCGTTTTAGATTTATTTGCTTTTGTTTTTCATCGTTCATATTTTCGCCAGCGGTGCGCTTCGTCTGCTGTATGTCATGGGTAATTACTAGAACGCTTTCTAACTAAGCTAATTGTTGAACATTAAAACTTAGCGAAATGCCAATCCTCCTAAAAACATTGGATTATTTTGAACACTGTTTTTTTTGTAAATCCTATAAATAACTGGCCATTAGATATAAGATTTAAACATTGCGTGAAAAGCAGTTGTTCGCGTGGACTTACTTAGTCGGAGAGACTGTTGGCGTTTGATGTTCTTTTGTTCCTGCTCGCAGCTAAACAAAGCCTCTGTTGTTCTGGTCATTTGTTAACGCTCTCTATACAGTCTTCGCTACCTTGTCTCTACACGTGAGTGCCGTAAGAGGCGATCTCAAGGATAGTAGAGCATACGAGACCCATTCATAGTCTTCCATTGCTTTACGTAGCAGCATTAAAAACTTATGAGCAAAAAATACATAGGATGGTGACTTTAAATAGTGTTGATTAGAACTCTTGATGTTAATGTTCCACTGTTGACCACGCTATCTGGTTTTAT
>DWTO01006278.1:0-10133 GCA_018244755.1 Jemadia pseudognetus
GGGTTTATTGCCATGCATCGAGCACATTTCCAGACACCGAGCCACTACTAGAAAATCTAAATTAGAAAATTTTGTAGTGTTCGACCTGGGATTTGAACCCAGGATCTCCCGATTAGCAGTCGCCCATCCAACCAACACGATCAACGAGGCAGTCTATTTTTATCCATAGCACGCTTTTATTGTATAGCAGGGGACTCTACGGACTGGCTTTGACTCTTAAGGGGGTACGATGAGGTTGGCTTTGACTCTTAAGGTGGCACTTGTAAACTCTTATAGACCTCTCTACAATAATCAGTTGTAAAGTATTGTGTATATTGACTGCCACGTTGGTGAGTGGTTTTAGACGCGACAGCTGATCAAAAGGCAGGCTTCAATTCCTGGGTCCGGTACTACATATTGGATTTCGTAGTAAAATATCTGGTCTAGATTTGTGGGCAGTGTATGGCAATAGACACCGTCTATTCCATGATAGAACGAAAACGTAACTGTTGGAACGTGTCAGTGCAACTACACTCCTCTGCTTACCGTTTCGGAAATTACAGACGCGATGTTACGTTTTACACATCTTTGCGATTTTTTTACCTTAAATTAGTAAATATGTTTGATACAACAATGCGTTACTAAAGGAACCTGGAGAGGATGGCATCAGTATATACCTCTTTACACGGGCAAGTGAGTTTTCGTCGTTAAAATGTTACGATTTCGTGCTACAATTTGAATGTAAATTATGCGCATAAATTTAAAAGGGAGCGTGTGCCAAGTCATACTAATGCAACAAACTAACCGTTAAAAATTTATGTTCCCCATTCAGGAGCAAATAAAAACGGAACTGAAACAAATAACGGATTCCGTGAATAAGCCGTTGAATTCGCTGAGGGACGCGATAAAAATAATGATGGACAGGTTGAAGGAAATTGCCTATAAAATGGACGGAGTGTTGGCGAAAATCAATCGACTTGTGAATAGCGTTGGTGTGTAAAATAATGCTGTATATGAGTTACAAACGAATTTTATGGAATGTTTTCATCTACATATTAGGATATCTAATCTATCTACGTATCTACGTATAGACGTTAACGAGTCCCATTTTTAAAATTCAATATAATTGTCATCATGAAAATCATCACCATTAACATCATCATCATCATCATCATGTGCCCTTGACGCCCCATTATTAGATATTCTTTAAAAAGGAGAAAAATTATAGCCATACACAAACGTATACATCTGCCACAACAAGTGCAATTTATCCCTAATTCTTAGCTGCTCTTCATATAACAATGGAATGTACTATTATTTAAGATTTAAGATGTCATATTTGTGATAAATTAAGCATGTATAAAAACACAAGCTACGATACCGAAAAAAAATTGTTAATTATAAAAACTTATTAAATAGAGAAGTATCGTATTTCTAGTGTGATTCAAGCATACAATGTATAAAAATTAAACAAATATGGAATATTAAGATAATTGTAATATTAGTATTTCTAAGTTGATGTACTTTTTAGTGGAAGTCTTGCAATCAACATACGAGATGCTGAATTCGGTTGTGGCAGAGTGCAATAAAAAATTTGGCACTCCTTACGAACATTGCACAAGAGTTTTGGAAGAAAATGATTCGCAAGTCAACGATGTAAGCAAATATCTACCAGAACACCAAGCACCTGTCTTCCCTGATAATAATATCGTAAAAGTTGTATGTTCTGCTGTAAATTCAAACAATTATGTGTGCAAGGTGGCTGAATTTGCTGAAGGATCCATCGCGGCAACTATAAAGAGAAGTATGTATTATGACTTACGATTCAAATTTCTGATATAAAATTTACATTCTACTAGAAGTATGAAACAACTGAGTGTTGTGAATAAGAAATGGAAATAAAAACGATATTACTTTATAGCCTTAGCTTTTATGGCATTTTAGTGTAAAAATATTCCTAAGTAATAAAATTAAAATTCTGTAGAGGCTTAGTGCTATCTTGTACTTGCCTTTCTGTATCCAACGATCTGTAGCTGAAGTGTTTGCGACGAAAAGGCATTTTATTACTGTTTAATCGTTTTAGGATTCAGAACATTCACCAGCCGTGTCAAGGCGATGTTGTTCATCAATCTCCGGATGCAACAGTCGTATACATTTAGTAGTAATTCTAGTGGTTCTCCCGGCCAAGTCACTGCTGGTATCGTCACGGAAATCAGGAATAGAGCCGACCCTCTGCTTACCTGGCTCTCTTGGAGCTCCTGTGTCACCAGTTTGTTCCTGCTGCTCATTATATTCAGGTAAATATATTTTCTTTATTCCTTAAATCGTATGAAAACGTACTATTAAAACATTCTATTGTCATTTTATTGACCTGTTTTATTCCTTCGTAAGCCATTCTCTATATATGTCCGACTACCAGGGCATTTACACCAATGCTCTCAATTACGCAAAAAATCTTACTTACCCCTGATTTACGAAAGTGGCAAACTTAAATAGTGATAAGCCAGAACAGCCTAACCCATCAATTAAAAATAGACTGTCTCGTTGGTCCTGTTGGTTGTAAGCGCGACTGCCGATCGGGAAGTCCTGTATTCAAATTCCTGGTCAGGCGTTATTGAATTTTTCTAATTTTGATTTTCTAGTAGTACTTAGCTTGGAGGCTATGGAAATGTACCCGATGTATGGAAATAGGCTCACCGCTTCTTCCATAGTGGGACGTAAACTGGTGAAATGTGGGAGTGTATTACATTCGTTGACTATCTCTTCTAGGATTGACGCGTGATATTACGTTTAACTATCACGATTCATTTTTACGTTTAGGGCAAAATATTATCAGCAAATGTTTGAAACACGTTCGCGATACGACAACCGATACATCACCAAAGACTTGCGTGAAATAGATTTGCGACGGTTACAAGAGGGAAGAGAAACTGTACTACCATTGAACAGAAGAGAACGAGCTAAATATGTTACTGTGAGCTTTATAAGATCTACATCTACTCGTGTGTCGCTAGTGGAACCATTCTCTACACTTGACGATTTTGAGAATATGGATGGTCTTTTACTTCAATTTAAGCTTTTCTCATCATCGTGCACTTTACTACTGATGGAATGGGTTACCTTAGTTACTGTAACCAAAAATGAAGCTGTCAAATAAAGAAATACCATATTAATACATTTCTTCCAGACGTCGTCATTCCGCCTCGTGTCGTCGGAACGAGTCCACCTCACACGGTCTATGGTGTTCATGACGGTCACGACATTCAAACTGATGATACACATGGTCGCTGATTACAGCTTGTACTGGGTGCTGATGACTGTACGGTATCACGGGCAGCGCCAGACGAATTTGCCTCGTAAGTTTATCTGTGAAGAAGTGTTCCCTGTTTTAAAACTGATTCGATAAGGCCAATAAGTTATGAAATCGAAAAGCGCCTTGCGTGTATGAAGAGAGTGATGAATGTGGCAGAGGCGCGACAGGTGTGCATGAATAGAGATATTTGGCGCTCTGTGCTCTCCGCCTACCTCACAAGGGATCTGGCGTGAAGATATAATTAATTGTAAGCTATGAAAATTTGTTATGGTACTGTGGCACTACTTACTGGGTAAAATAAATCGGCTCTTAACAAAGTCGTGAGAATATCGTAATTTTATTATGTATGCAAATTGTCACATATATTTTCCATAGCCGTGGGCAACGACTGAAACTTTCCAGCCACTAAATTCTGACAAACTTCTTTTGTTCCTTTTCGTGTGTATAAAGATCTAAATAATTTTACAATTTTCCAGCTGGCCCACGCGATGCAGGTGTAATTATAACGGGAACAGGTGTCATAGCAGACATGCTGCGATCGATCTTCAGAGCTCTGACGGTTCCGCTGTCAGTACAGCCGTCGACATTATCCTGTCTTCCTGATCCCTATCCACCAGATTTGAAGAGATATTCGCAAATAGGTATGTTGTTGGATGTAGTCTACGAGTATGTATTAACATGTCATATTTTCCTGTATTAATATACTCGTATATCTTGTACGTGTTTGTTTTCTGTACGGGGAAGAGTATGTACATCTGTACGTCTGCACTTTTTACAGACGTAGTGGTACAAATTATGTCACAAAATACTGGAATACTGGAAATAAAATGTGAAAGTAATGCATTTCAAGTCAAATATTAATAGTATTAAGCACGTTATTCAAAATAATCCATCGAAGTATTTTCAACGTTGTATGGCAAATGATATCACACTTAGTCATTGCAATCGTTCAAGGATAATGTAAAAGAGTTCAATGAGTAGAGATTTAATTACGTGCGCAATGCTGTGCCTTATGATATGTTTCGCGTAATAAAAGCAACCTTAACATTTATGAAATAGTCAATTCTTTATCCATAGGCGTTTTGATATTTCTCCTATGGTTCTTCGCGCTGTTCGAGCCCTACGGCCTCCGGTTGCGTCACCTGGTCATGGGGCACTATCGACCGGAGCGGGCCAAGGCGCGCGCGTTATGGCTTTACGACCACATTCTGAGAACTAGAGGTGGGATGTGCATTTGTTTTTTCCTGATTTTAGTTGACATCTACGTTCTAGGTAATATGATTACGTTTTACGTAATTCTTCCGAACAATATGTGCGCTTTAGTTAATTTTCTTTAGTAGCAAATGATAATGCACTTTTTACAGGTTCGTGAATCATTCCCAACAATTTTTAAAAAAAATGTCAATATGTCATTCATAAAATATTTATTTTGGTGGTTACTTTGGATAATGCTCTTGTATGAAGAGTACAGTTGGTTGTACACAAACATTGGTGTAATGAATAGGTTTATCTGAAACATATTCTTTTCAGGAAGTTTTATGAAATTCGCTAGGAGGAAACTTCACAGGGAATATAAATATCTACCGGAAGAAAACCTCACATTCCGACATTGGCTCAATACCCACGTACCGTAAGTTATATTTGTAGAATAGAATAACTCATTATTTGGGTTTTATCCTACACAATTCAGAAAGCATGCAAAGACTGACAAAACCGTTGCAATCAATCTTATATAGGTATCTATTGTTTTTAGATACACCAGCTAAAGTAATATCATGTCTGTAATTCCCGAAGAGATAGGAAAATCTCTCCCACGTTAATAAACTACTACGTTTCGCCAGTTACAAATGAACCTATTGCCATCCATAGGACACAAATCCAGACACCAAGATGTTACTAGTAATTTCAAACAATATCCGACCCGGAGATCAAACCGACGACATCTCACTTAGCAGTCGCGACTTCAACCAATCGAGCAACTCTCTGCAACCCACTGCTCATACCACGTTTGCCCGGAAAGTAGACACATATGCCGCCTCCAGCGACGCTGACCTCTGCCTCTGAAGGCAACTACAGCTCCTCGGTCTAGGATGCGATCTGGCGTCGGAATTCATCAACAAGTTTGTTATGTAACGTCATTAACATCAAAATTACATTACAGTTTCCGGTGGCTAAGATTCATCTTAGGAATCACATCGCAAGAACCTAAATGCTTGTTATGCAATGCAAAGGAAGTTGAAAGTGAACTGAATACAGAACTTATAAGGTAACCCCAGTTCAATATCGAACATTTTCCTATTGTTTCGGTATATATTGGCTTAATCGTAGGTACCATAAAATGTGTGTACTTATGATGAATGCAATCAGTATCTTTCAAAGATTTAACATGAGAAATGAGCCGCCCCACTATACCTATATAAACATTGTTGGAGTACGAGTTAAGATATATAAGCTAAACAAAATAAAAAAATAATAATTGTAAATATTTGATAGTAACATTTGATGTTTTTAATTTTGTCAATGATGTCATACTTACTCTATATGGGTATTTACACGGATGTATTGAGAAAAATAATGTATCAGTATTAATGTCTTATACTACTGCAGTGTATGTATAGTTCAGGAGTGTATTTTCAACAGATGTGAAACGCAAAATTGTCCTGGCGCGTATTGCGTCAGTTGCTATTCCGATATTGGTCGTCTGTGTACCATCTGCTTGAATCCCGCAGATTATGGTGATATCAGTGACATTAGTTTAGAGAAGTAAGTAATTGAATTCTACACGATATTTTTCAATATACGTAATGTATGGTAAAAAAAGATATTTAAATATGTAATGTTCCGGCCATAGTTCGTAAAATGTAACCTTACAAAAAATACAGGCATAGTATCTATGTATAATATGAAAGAAATGTAACTGTTACATACAATTATTATAATACGTATAGGCTTCCTTCCCTAAACTCCCTTAAAACTTAAATAACATACCTGGTGCCAAGGGTGGCATATGAGTCCCGAATTTGTTACCTAACCGGATTTTCCCGAACAGGTAAAAATTAGTTTACATATTAACACTGTATCTGTTAAAATTTGTCGTTTTTTATAGCTATATCACATATAACTCTAGGAAACTTAGCGTAGAATAACTTTTTTTTTATTTCATCGATCAAAAAAAAATATTTTTTCTATAACCTCAGCCAGCAAACAGAAAATTGTGAATGATACGATAATTCCCTATATTTACTTACGTTAATACCATAGACAGCCTTTTTTCAAACATCCGCAATTAAATCTCGTCAATATTTAAAATATATTTTCTGTTATAACAATTTCTTAAAGAGGATCATCTGACGACACAGATGACAGTAGAAGTCTCTCCGATTGTGATGTAACGAATCTGCACCCGAGACCCAATTGCTTTGTAAGTAGTAACGAAATTAACTATGAATACAATACCATTATCCTCTCAATTAGTAACATGTACGCTATGTTATTGCCGTGTAATATATGCGTTATAATTATTTACGCGAGTATATATGCAAATTTGTACACAATTGAAATATGTATTTGAAAGTCTCAAAATTGTTAAAACCATATCGGTCAATTTTCTTTCTCCTTTAGTTTAAACCCAATAAAACAAACAATTTCACGGAACAAGACAGTCTTCTCCGTAACATGAGAAATCCGCATACAAGTAAAACAAGACTTTATTTTGGAAATAAAATGAACAACAATCAAGACGAAACCCCACTTTTGGATAAATCAGATGACGAGTTAAAAAATGAAAATAATCACAACAAATTCGTACAAGAAAATACATTAGATTTTTCAAATTTCTCAGTTCCAAAAAACGAAGTAACTGTTGGATACGTATACAAAAATGTATTCTTCAATGAAAAGCTTTGGGATGTTCCTCCAATTTATATGAAAAATAATTTTTGTACAGAGCAAACTAGCAAATCCAAGGTTTGTAAAGATGATTATGGCACATTTAATAAAATTCATGAAAAAAATATAGCAAGTGGTCCAAATGAAAAATGTACCAATAAGGCCACAAGAAGTGAGAAAGCCTGTATAATAACACTAGTACAAAACAATATAGAAATGTATCTCTCGAAATTAAACACTCGATCTCAAACATACAGAACCAAACAAAGAAATTTACAAAGATATTATCAAAACCGCACGAAAGCATTATTTTATGCCTTGCAAAAGAAAATAAAACGTTTTTTTTACACAGTAGCACCATACATAATTATATTTAAAAAGTTAGAAAGAAAATTCTTTAAATGTTATCAAAATAACGTAAGAAAATCTCCAAGTATCATACCGAGATCAAATATCTGTAAAAGAAATAAACTTTATAAAAATGTCACTTTGAGTTGTAATTGTGAAAATTATAGAAATCGCACGAGAAATGAATTAAGTAACTCGAGGTCACGAAAGAGACCAAGGAAAGGGAGTACGAATAATGAAAACTTTTGTTTCAACGAAGGTATAAGAATGAAATCTTCTCATGGTAATGAAGATATTCAAGAAGCCAAAGGACAGTATCCAATGAAGCCAAAGGAGGTAATAAAGGAAAAACGCCATCAATTTGTTAATTTGAAGAAGTTTAAGAAAATGTTTTCAGTTTATTTTATGTGCTGGAAAGTTATTTTCAAGGGAAAGAAAAGCTCACAGAAAAAGTTAACGAAAAAGCTATTACCATATTTAAAACATTCCAGCAATTTCAAACGACGAAAAAAATATATGGACAATCTCGTCAAAATAGAATCCGCTGCTAATGCAGTTAAAAAAGATATAGAACTTGCAAAAACGTACAGAATATATAATTTTATAAAACAAAATGAATGGATGAGTGGTCAGCTTAACAAGAATTATAATTGCATGCCTAAAACAAATTTACATATTATGAACAACGTTAACTATTATGAATGCGATGAGGCTGAAATTTACTCACATCAATTTATAAACACAAAGGTACAAAGTAAGATACGAATAAAGGTACAAAGTAAATATGTGATCTAGTCACATTATTACTTTGTCGTTTAAATTTGATATGAATGTTACATTTCAAAATTGCATGTATTTTTAGAATCTTGGAACCAATGCGCAGAACGAAGATGCTCATTTATGTACGTGTACAGACCATATTTGTTGTTGTTGCGATAGCAACAGGAATTCTGTCAATGAATTTGATTTAATAAATGATGTATTTAAAAAAGAGAATAATTGTGCTAAGGATGAGAAACAAAATATTTTAACACCAGAGGATTTCATTGAGAATATGAAAGAGTGTGGACGAAATGATGAAACAAAATTAAAATGTTCGAGTCACCTAATACCACAGGTAGTATTAGAAAAATAATGACATACTTTTGATTTAAGTTCAGATTGAATTGACCTTTAAACGGTAGATACGAATGAAAAATAACATAAATTTGGAAGGATATTTAAAAACACTATGAATCGAATGTTCCTGAATCCAAATCTTAGGTCGGTCGGGTAGTAATAAAATTTCCGAACTATTACTTGTAGTTAAAATTTTTACTAGTGGCTCAGAGTCTGAATTTGTGCCTGGTGTATGCCAATAAGCTCACGTATTATACTGTAGGACGTAAACGCAACCGGTGATACATGGGTGTGTACTACACAGCTTTGCCTCCCTCTTTGGGGATTACAGGCGTGATGTTACGTTTGTATGAATCACACCGTGTTTATTAATATTATTAAGTTAATACTTCGCGTCGATTCCTACATGTTTTTTCCAGATGAATCATATACATGTTCCTTTGTTATCAAAAAATAATTCGTACGTTAACAATGAGAGCAACATTTGTAACGGTACTAAATTCTCATCTTCAGTTAAGTCGTTCAATATTAAGAATGTCAAACTGTGAGTAATATTCTTTTCCTTAATTCTCCGTATACCTACCAAACACTATAATATTACGAGAAGTGACTTATGACTTTTGTTTATATATTCTTGTCATTTTATTTTCGAATAGAACCACTTTCTAACATTAAAAATATCTTTACACTAAGCATCTATGTATGTCATTTAACTTTGATACTGAACATTCTGTCACAAAATTCATTTTTCTTCGTGCATATTTCTCCAGGTACATTTCTAATAAGTTTCTTCATTTACAGTAAGTAAATAAATTTATTTGTTAAAAAGTACAATCACTTAAAATTTCAAATGTTATCGATATTTATTTTTGCTGCAGATTTCGAAATCGAGTGACCCTTTTGAAATCTTTTCTACCGTCAATATCTGGTTCCAATGATAAAAATGAACCATCCGTTTTGAGTTTTCCTGGCAACGAGAGAGTCGGTAATATTCACTTTAAATAAAGATTTACAAACTTTATAACGTGTAAAATTTAGTAGCACTTCTCTTTTATACATAGTCATATTTTACAAGTGCCTAAGTACTTACATTTTTACAGTTGCGAAAGATGTTTCTGAATTGAAGAGTGTACATTCATGGTAAGTTACATCACTTACTTGTACTGTAGTCAGTTGATTAGCCTGTTTATTATTGAAGTCGCATGGAGGGGACTTTTTCGTTAGGTCACGAAAAACACAAATGTAGTGAAATTAAATGTCCATGTCAAATTATATTCGAAGCTCAAGAAAAAACGTATGAAATTTTGTTAGTGACGGCGGTCCCCTGACCGCACACATTTTATATTGATTTTGTTTATTTTAATTTTCAGTTCGTGTCAATGCGAAATAATTAACAGATCTATTTTAAACAACCCCGAGTCATATAAGTCAACCGAATATGCAAAATTGATACATACGTGTACTAATGGTATGTTGCGTTACTTTG
>DWTO01006279.1:0-10133 GCA_018244755.1 Jemadia pseudognetus
TGATAGTTATTTTGGAAATATATTTCATGTACACAATTGACCTCTCTACAGATTTATTATAAGTATAGATAATTATATGTTCTTTCTTTCCCTCCATGTCAAGTATCTATTTCTTAGGTGTTTTATAATGAATTACGAACATATTCCTACATATAGTGAGCAGATTTACATGATGGTCACTTTGTGGTCTGACACATTAATGATACATCAACTACAAATATGCAAGTTATGAACTATGTAATTCTATGGTACTAAAGTGTCCACAGTCTACACTTATATCGCCAGAATATGTAAATGCTTTATATGTCCTACTAGTTGAGCATGTTAACTACACCCTCAACTCTATGTGATGTGCGGTCATCTTCCCTACTAATATTATAAATGCGAAAGTAACTGTCTGTCTGTGTCCCTATGTCTCTTCTTCTTGCCTATACCACGAAACTGATTTAGATAAAATTCTATACACAGATAGTTTGAAACACGAAAAAAAACAATGGATAGTTTTAATCCCACAAATCCCACAGGAACGGGAGATATAACGATTACTTTTGAACAATCTTGACAAACCGCGCCACCTGCTAGAACTAGAAGATAACCGGGCTGTTGACATCAAATTCGATGAAATAAGAGAAAATATCAATAACAAATAGTAATTAAATATTTATCAACATTAATATTGGTGGATAAAATATTACAATATATAATATTATGATATATGTATAATATTATAATTTATAATAGGGACGGATAAAATATATGATTATTCTAAAAATTGGAATGTAAAACATGTACAAATGATTAACATAATTATTGATTGTCAAATATGGTAACACAGAAAGAGTAAAAAATATATAAAAACGAAGTATTTCAACAGCGTACATAATGATGAATACAAAGTCGTCTTTAGAGCGGATAAACGACCAGACCTTAGGACCACACGAACGTACATTTGACATTCGTTGGGGCGGAAATTATCGAAGAAAACAGATTTAATCCGAAATCACAGGGCCTTTCTGGACTGTTTATGGTTTTAATCTAGAAAATGTATGTTTTTCTTTGAGTTTACTTTAAACATTGACTGTTAGACGGTACGAAGTCCGCCGGATCATCTAATACTTAATAATTATTTTTGTCTCTTGAAACCCATAGCCGCCGTGTATTTACAAAATTTTAAAAAAAGCTCAGATGTAGAATGAGCACGGCAGCTTAATAAGGGTTACTATTAATATGGTTTGCTATTTGGCAATATGTGGTCTCTATTTACCCGTAACGGACCTGGCATGAAAACATGTCTTGTATATAAAAAGTGGTCTAGGTGTTAAACTAGTTTTGTGTAAAATTTCATAGAAATCCAGACAGTATATTTAGAGTGACCATGATCAATATACAAGTTACATATTAATATTATATGTATACTAGAAAGTGCGGCAAGTAAGGGTAGGGAAGGTAACGAAGGGAAACAAACAATTTTATTAGTATTTATGACTTTATTCAATACGACAATGAAACTACAAAAGTTGCCTGCACTTCAAACAGCAATTTCATATACCTCACGAACCGAAGCACATAATTAATAATCACATAAAATATAAAATTAACGTTACATTATAACACCATAAATGATAGGAGAAAGACTAAACATACGGGAAAAAAAAGACAATCGTGTAATAACAATGAACATCTGGAAAGCTACAAGTTGGTGTCGCTATACATGACATGATTCACTCCGATCTTGAGAGTCTAAAGCTACATAATACCCAAGGCAAATTGGTCAGAGGTTGTACACGTCTTCACCGAGAAACAAGCTAGTAACTTACACCTAACCTTACTCGAGGAGCGCTAGAGAGTAGAAGCAGGCAAGCACCTCGCCCCGCCGCCAAGCAACATACATCATCACCTCTTAATATTATATACAATTATTATCATCAATTATTGACGTTAAAACAGACCGATGTTAAATGAATGGCAAAAATATACCACAAATACAGTAACTACATTCTATTCCGCAATATTCAATCGTACGTCCCAATTTTAACTCAGTCTGCAACTCTGTCGTCAGCTCAATTTAAGATAATCATGTTATCTCTGCCAGTGTAACGGATCCATCAAAACCTATTTCGCATAAACAACGAGTCACAGCGCGAGGGCCCCGGGGGCCCCCAAACGGCCTCTGTACATCCACTACCCCTGTTTGGAGAACAATTTGTGCTTAAACCGAACAATTGATACGATATCATATCACTAGAGCAAATACATCACAGAAGCGGTTTGTGTCGAACACACCGCGCACCGCGACGCGACCGGCGCCTCATTCGCTACGTTTAAAAAAATATAAAATGCTAATATGAAAAGGCAGCATCGTACGCCGCACAGCATCCGTGACACACTCCGAGAGCCGATATACGAATACTTAGGCACTTCCGATGTTACACTATCGCCGACTACCGTCCCAATTCCATCTATGACCATTTATTGTGAACGCTTACAAGGATAAATGCGAAAATGACTTACAATTTTAACGTGGACTGGGTGACTGTGGCATGTGACGGACCGGTGCTGGAACGCTTGCGCAGATACTTTAAAAAATAAAGAGATCCGTACCAAGTTTTCAGTTGCTTCAGATCGTCAGTTATGAAATTACTATAGCTGACCATGTGACTTAAGTGTCTGGCAGTAATAAATTTGTTGCGTTTTAGCGCGCGCAAGCGTTCGGCAGTGTTGCCATATTCATAGCCTATTTTTAAAAACGTCACCGGCTAAAGCTGCCACCGACCTAAGCGACAAACACGACCCGACACGACGACCTTACCAACCGACACACGATACGATACAATAATTAACATCTAATGAACAGTCTGCAACGTGGAGGCGATAGAGAGATGATACGAACGCGAAAAACTTAAATTTAGATTATATTCCCCTAAAATACTGTTGCGTATGATAAACATTAAAATAATGATATTAGATCTATAACTAATGATTAGTGATTAGCTCCTTAAATGTGAACCTCCCCGCTCGCCCGCTGGCTAAAAATCCGATACACGATACAATCATAATACATTGAGCTTTAGCGCCGAATATTATTCCCGTTAGCTTCGAAATTTCAAAACACCCTATCCGATTTCTTAACCCAACTTCTAATAACCAAATGTTGGCCGGGTTCAATTACTAAAAGTTGGCTCTAAGTGAGATCAATTTGTAACACGAGTCTTTCGTCCGTTTCACAAAATTAGGCCATTTTTTTGTGATGACAGCGGTGTCGCCACTATAATTGTTGGATGTAACGAACAATAGAATTGAGAAATTTTAAACGTCATAACAATTGATAACGAGGGATACGTTTGATGATAATATAATGAATTAGCCAGGCACGGTACGTCACACAAGTTGCGTGTTAGTATGTTATAGGTATTAATTTAATGCTTCGCAACTTTTTTGTGTCACAGTACCGAAGCTCGTTCCCGCATCTTGTATACATACGGATTTACTACTGGGCCAGCCAAAATCCTTATAACTAATCATAACTAATGTCAAAGATCAGCTGTTTATCTCATTCGTCTCAGTACTGTCAGCGATATTGAACATGACGTGTCGCTGAGTAATCTATGACATTCTCTAAACCTATCCTGCGGGTTAGTTAGTTCACTAGTAATTTTTTCTTCAAAGTTATCGGCGATTAAACTCAACAGAGCTACAATATGAACGAACTGTAAGTGAAATTACGTTACATCGAAGTGAGACCTAACTAGACAAATTTCCTATTGATAAGTCTGTTTTCTCAGTAAATTTACTAGTGATATAACGGTCCAATCTCCCAAACTAAGAACCCGTCCGTCGCATGAGAACTCTTCCTGATGTTTTATTAACTAGCAACACTGGTGATATTTATATGGCAAGTTTGCATATGAGAAAATTAGTGCAAGCAGAGTTCTCATGCGCCGCGTCGATATGCCATCCGAAGCTCGAGAGCCCCCCCCCCCCGCCCGCCCCGCGCGCCGCGGCGCCCGCCCCCGGCTCCGCGCGGCCGCGCCGCGACACTCCGAATGCTCGCCGAGGATTCACACATTGCCGACTATCTTTATTCTGTATCAATTTTTAGAAATTCACTCTAACGTAGCTTTAAATTTGCAAGTGTTTATTCAGTTAAAAAAGAATATGGCCAGTCTGGGTAGCGTTGAGTTAGTGGCGCGGCAGCGTGGCGGGGTGTGGCGCGGCGTGGCACGGCGTGGCGCAGCGTGGCGCTCCGTGGCGCGGAGTAGCTTAGCCGGAGGTGGGGGCGGGCTCGGTCTCGGCGCGTGCGGACTTGTTCTGCCGCACCAGCTCCGCGCGCCGCTCCTGCCGACAACAGATTATATTAAATATGAGCGAAGTGACAAGCGACAAGTATCACCTGCATATATTACCTGTCAATACTATACAACATTAAAAAGTACCATTCGTTCAGTACAAAGCCGCAGATAAGCAAAACGAAACGCACCTCCTTCTTGAGAAAATCTAGTTTCCTCTGCATTTCCTTCTCGCGGTTGATCTCGGCGGCGGTGAGCTTGTTCTCGATGTCCTTGGTGATCTCCTCCACTTTGGCCGACACCGCCGAGCGCGCCTCCGCCAACTTAATGTTCTACACGCACACCGTCCGATCGAATGATATAAAAAATAATAAACAAACGCATGCATGGAAAAATAATTGTAATGAAAAATGACGAAACAAAACCAGTCTATTTAATTGGCTTAAATGCATTGTACATACAAGTTTTACTAAGTAGTCTCGCAAGTCACCTGGCGAATAGCTGCTCTTTAAATTTGACGGAATCCGTACAGAAGTATTTCGCTGGTTTTGCTTCGAAAACGTACTTCATGCTTCATAAATAAAGAAAGGGTTACAATGACTAAGATGAAAATTCGAGTCCAAGGACTAAAATAAAATATTCCATAAATATGAGTCATGAAAACCAAATCGCCTATACAATGATGCAATGTAGAAAATAATACATGAATAACATAATGCGTCGTGAAATGAGTCGCCACAAATCAGTTGAAACTGTGACTTGTTGCCATCGAAATTTTCTTCTTTCTTCCATCTTTCTGACGGTCAGTTTGGTAGGAACGAAATATTGAATGTTTTGTACGGTTGGTTGCTGTATCATTCAGGCATTCTCCTATTCCATGATAAAACTGACATGCAGCAAATCAAACATTGTAATGAAACTGGCAGCAGGAGCTCAAAGTTGTAGCAACTAGACGCAGGAGCTCGGCTTCAGTGTTGTTCCGAAAATCTTGTCCATAAATCCAAATACGGTGAGAGAAAGAGTTGAGATTCGAGACGTTCAGCCTGCATGCGACGGTACGACTTCCTGAACAAAAATCTTACCAACACCCTTGGTCTCAGTAGATTCCTGTAAGCTTTCAAAGTGAACTAAAATTGCACCAATTTTCTCCGGATAAGCAGTCCCTAAAATTTCAAATATTCTTCCTCGGTTAATCCCACTGAAGCGAGAAGGATTTGAATAGATAAAAAGACACAATAACACATACGTGTATGTATGACATCACTCCAACTCCTCCTATACCCGCAAGACTGCTCGAAGGTTGAAGACACGCGTATTATAGTAGTAGCACTTACATGGTTGCGCAACTTCTCCCTCTGCTCGGCTTCGAGCTGCAGGCGGCGGTCGGCGGCCTGCTGCAGCTTCTCCTGAATGGCACTCTCGAGCTGCTGGAAGCGCTCCTGGTTGCCTGCGCGCACCTTGCGCACCTGCTCCTCCTGACCAATAAATGGATGGAATTTATATCTTTAGTATGCCCACATTCAATCAGTAAAAGCAAGGAATCTTGTCCTTAACCAAGAAAGAAACGACTTTGTAAAATAATCGATCTGAAAAAAGTACGCAAAAGAATTATATAAGTCCTCTGAATAAAATTCCCCAATGTGGACAAAAAACGTTCGCAATACTTACAATGAGTAGAAGCTTTCCTGTATGTAAGCGAGGTTGTACAAAAAATGTTATATGTCATCTCTAGTACGCAATCGTTAATCAAACTGTACTGACATGCTCGCGCAGACGCTCGAGCATCTTCTTGATGTTTTCGTCGCGCTTGTCGGCAGCGGTGTTCATCTTTTCCTCGATCGCCTTGTACACCTCGGCGGTCTGCTGCTCCAGTGTCAACCTGCACAAGCCCCCAAATAGCGTTAGGTGATTACACAATGAGGTCTTCGAGGAATCCGATGTAGCGTACATCGGGAATACGCGGCACCCAAGCGTTAACCGTTAATAGTTCTTACAAATGAAAATTAGTAGACACTAGAGAATAAAAGAGAGTATACTATGTAAATTTTGAAATATAATATATATTTTTGCCTAACCGTGAAATGTAATCGCCGTGTTGAATGCATATTTCTTCGTTCACATAACATAAGAGAGAACTTGTGCATGAATAAGTGCAAAAACAACGATACTGTGTAAAATGAAACACGCCTTCTTAATTCAAAAACCGAGGGGCACTCGGCACGTACTGTCTACGGAAGCAACTTGAGCCCTATGAAAAGCATCCTTATCTCTCGGGTCATCGAGCCCTCGACTAAATCTATGTAACCGAAAACGGGCTGCGAATCACCGCCTCCAACTACCTTACCTACCTACCCACCAACTCGAGTATCATGAGGTATGTATAACGTACTCCAGCCGCGACCTACACATGCACACCCCACCTTCTTTGTGCATAACCCGGTCAAGAGAGAAACGGCTCTGACGACTAATGACCCGGCTAGATTGAGATTCGTCTCCTCACATTATATAAATATGTAGGTTTACCTCTTTGGCCACTTGTTTGTTAATTGACACAGTTCTATTTGCCGTTTAAAATATTTTAATTTGATATAATATACCAACACACCATTTAACAATGTTTTTACGTTTGAAATTTTAAGTGCGAAATTTAAAGTTACCAGACTACCTTTTTTTAATGTGCCCAAAAATGCAATTTAATAGAGATTTATTGAATTTACAAAAAAATTGAATGACTCTAGTGAAAAACTAAGACAGTGCTATCACAGAATAATCGTACCTAGTTTTCTCGACACCCTCGAGATGATCCTTGAGGCGAGCGCGCAGCTCGTTGATGTACGCCTCACGCTTCTCTTCATGCGAATCCATCTTGGCGTCGAGAGCCTCCTTAGTGGTGACGATGAAATTGTTCGTCTGTTCGCTTCGAATACGCGATGCCTCTTCGATCTTAACCATCTTCTGTGCGATCACAGCCATCCTGCTAGCTTCCAAGCTCTGAAAGATTGTATATTCTGTACTTTCTGTTCTACCTTACCTAAGGAAAAGTCGGTGTCAGAAATATTTACATATACCGTTAAATATACGTTCGTAATATTGACATACCAAATGTATGTCTTTCTATTAAATATACTCACGCGTCTCCTCTCTTCGGCAGCCTTGAGTTTTTCTTGGATCTCCTCAACCGAGGGCGTTTTCTCGGGAGAATCGGCGCGACGCGGCACAGGCACGCCAACAGGTTCGGCGAGGATTACCTCGTACGCGAGACCGCCCTTCGACATCTCTTGGCATCGGATTTCGGTGGCTGTAGACAAACAAATATATTTAATCAGTCGCACATTATGGATTCAACAACGTATAAATACAGGTGCAATTTGAACGCCTCGAAAGCGAAATAACAAAAACCATAAATATCAAAAGTAAACCCTTTGAACAAGCCAGTTAAGTCAAATGTAACCCATTGGTTTTAAATTTATTCAAACCGAAGGAGATAAAGTACCTATTACCGAGTGAAAATCTTGAAATATGACACTAGATTATTTTAAACGCAATAAACATAAATTACATTACTGAAGTCAACGAGATGTACCTACAATAGCAACAAAAGGTGAAAATAATATTTGCTCAACATCATTAAATTTAATTAGCCGAGGCATCCTTGCGAAATAAAGGCTGGTAGAAAGAACATTCGCCTGCTATTGTTCCCGGAGATTCATCTTTTTAACGAGACTCGTTTGTCATAGCCACGTACGCTTAGAAGAAAAAATAAAAAGGTTTTTGTTTTCTTTATTCCCTACGTTGTTATTTCAAAAAATTATTATATTAATAAATTTATCGAAATTAATTTAGTAAGGTCATCGCAGCCCCTTATTATAAAAGACAAATTACAGTCAATTGTCTCCGTAGATATACAAAATTTCATGAAAAAATATATTCTAAGCAAACCCCTCGTTAATCTTTAACCTAAGATGCAACTCAGCTATTTAAATAGAAAATTTTCATTACATCCGTGACGTAAGGAGTCAAAATAAAAGTGGCAACGTAACACACTATGAAAGTGTGTTACATTTTTGTTTCAAATATATTTTCGTTAAAGCTCGTCCCATATAAATAGTAATAAATACCGCAATTGTTAACTAAAATAGGCGTAATCCATTATTTATTTATATTACTTTTAATCACATATCGTCAATTTGTGGCATGGCTTATCGTCGGCGACCGTCCTTACAAGGCACCATTTTTAATCTTATAGCGCACATATTACGGCATACAGTAGAGTGGTGCGGTTTGGCAAGCATGCAAGCATTAAATCATGATAACGGAGCAATTAGCGAATTGTACTATACAATAATGCTCATACATGCGTCGCTTTTGGACAAATTGCCACGTTCGATTGATATATCGCTTTAAACAGATATATCACATCTGATTCATGGAGTACATAAGGATTCGATTATTAGCCTGTCTGTCCACTACAATACACCATTCGTTGTCTTTGTGATCTATCTTTGAGATTTATTATAGCTGTTCTCAAGGTCGCATCATTAGTTTTACGACGTCCGGAAGAGAATAGTGCTATTTTCGAGTTATTGCAAGGAGGGTGCCACCCCTCGGGCGAATGAGTCATACCGATATTGCACTTAGGTGTCTCATGTCTATCAGAACGATTGTACCTGAGTTCCGCAGACTGCTTATTTTTATATCAACATATGACAAGCACGATCAAAATGAAGTCTCAAACATACATAGGAGGTACATATTTGCAATTGTCGTTTTTGGTATTGTCCTTGACGTTGGATTGATGCAACAAATATTTTGATACGACTTTAACAGTGAAGGTGAAATATGTACTGCAAATTAAGCTGTTCAAAACAAACAAAAGAATGAAAAGTAAAATGTGCAGACGTATCGTTTTGCACTTACTGATAAATTTGACTTTTTTGGGTTGCTTAGTCCTTGGTTTTCCGACTGGTTTCTTGACGGGCGCCGAGCGTCGGTGAGCTAGAGGAAAAATGTTGTTAAAGAATTGAGCAGGCCACCCAACTCCGCCGCTCGCTTGTCGAAACATTTCAATTCAACTCAATGACTCGGTGTGACTAAATTATCCAGAGACTGCACTTTATTACTGTAAAAAGGGCCTTTGTATCTCAGCAACAATTTGCTGTGTTTATAAATTGTAACCACAACCGCGAAATACGAACGCAATTTCCAAGTGAAACTGCCTGTTACACGGCGCAATTTGAACACGAAGGGAAACTTGATAATGTTCATTAACTTTTAATTAAACTTGAGCCCTAAGACAACGTTTGTTTTAATTTACATCTCGCTGTGCGCTTCTGGTAATTTACGGGATGTAGTCGATGTAAGCACCCAAATATTAGAACATAATCGGCGCGAATAAGACAGAATAAAAGTCATTTCACATTCCACCGATAGGCTCAACATTCGATTGGAACAACCCGAAACAGGGGTTACATCCCTTTCCCGTACATATTACGGACGTAACCAATACACAATCGACATTACCTTTTCCCCACAGACGGCGACAATAAAAAAACTATCACAGGTCTATACGGTCAAACTAATGTTTGTACAAAGAACATTCAAAACCATAGTTAATGAAAGAGTGGCGATCGAGGCTCGCGTGACTGATGCTATCGATCGCGTGACATACGATGTTCACCGACTACCACACATTTGACGATTGAACCATTAACGATGTTAGCAACGATAAGTATGCAGGTTATAGGGGGCATATTTTTTTTTGTGATTATAAATATCCACTAGCGAAGCCGTTATAGACGCGATTCAGAATCAAATAATATGACAACATACATACATACATCAATTAAT
>DWTO01006280.1:0-10133 GCA_018244755.1 Jemadia pseudognetus
AAGTAGAAACACCGGCGCGACGCGCACGCGCACGCGCTCGCCAGTACTCACTGTAGTAAATCCGACATCGATTATTTCCAAAATCGATCTCCTTTCAAAATCGCAGCGCGCTGTTTTAGGCCGTTGTGTTCTGTGTTTCTATTTATTGAAATATATATTTGTTACGACTAGTGGAATTATTAGTAAGTTATATTATTTATGACCCAGAATCGTTTTATATGCATATCGCTGATTTCTTGTATGCTATCTACCTGGCAAGTGGTTGAAGACCTTCATGTATTTTTCCAACGTATCGGGTGTGAAATTATATATTATTATACTTACCATCGTCTCGCATAACTATTTAATCAGCACTGCCGCTATAAAAAATGTTATATTCCTCTTGATACTGTGTCTATACATTGATACCAGTGTGTTTTTAATTTGAATTGTAAATCTTGTAAGGGTCAAAACAGCGTAAGTGCACATCTGAGCCTATTTCACTTCGGCCCTAACGAACGTCGCGCCAGTGGCGACGTCTATAATAAATCCCATATTTATATTTCACTATACTCCTTCCGCCGTCTTTCGGTCGCGTTCACTATTTAAAAAAATTAAGTATCATTTAAATGTCTCGTGTGTCAATCGTTCGATGTGTATATGCTTTATTAAAATAGTTTTGTTTATTTATGAGACTGATTTTAAGTAACGGAGTAAATTAGTTATCACAATACGACACTAAACACAGTTAATCACTTTTCCGTGTTGTTGGCTCGCGCGTAGGTAGATTTACTTTACTCGACAGCTTACTATTGTTTGCCAGTGTAGGAGCAGCTGATTAGATCTGTGTGTTTAAGATCATGTGTCGCGTAAATGCATACGAGTGACGATGTCGCATTTGAAAATATCTCTTGTCACGTTTCGATTGTACGGTGTAGTTCGGGTTCGATATCAATTACGCGTAATGTAAGGGTACGATAAGGATGAAGATTTATAAGGAAAGCTATTTTTGTCACAGAGGATAAGGTATGGAAGTAAAAAAAAGAAATTTAGCTCTGTGCGCCGGTGGTCAGACTTGCAATAACGCTTTCTCTGACTAAGATATAATCTGTGTTTGACCTTACAGAGGAAACGTAAAGAATAAAAAAATATATAGTTACATACATGAAAAAAGTTAATATTGCCATGTCTGAGGAAACCATAGATTATATCTGTCAAAAATGACATTTTGTCGCGGTTATTTTTTATATCAAATGCGTGTTATCTTTCTATACATCTATCACATAAATGTGCTAAGGACCACAAAGAAAAAATATTTTGTATTAACCTTTAGATATTACGTGAAAGTGGTTTGATCCTTTGACACCTTCTTTATTAAAATCATAGTGCTCTCGAGTGTATATATTTTTAATAAATAAACTCTGGTTTCGGTTATATTCTTTTAAATATACCATTCTTGTCAATTCTAATGAAAAGTAATCAAGCAAACTAATATATTGGGTAATTATATTTTTAGAATATCTTCTCGTAATTGATATCTAATTGTTTGTTTCAAATAAATACGTATTTAGAATCTAAATTTGTAGTCCGCAACAATTCCTCTCAAATAAATTCTAAAACATTTAAATAATTCTAAATTTTCTGGCTTACAGTATCATATAGCTGCGAACGATATTAACATATTTAGAAGAATATATAATTTATTACGACACATTTTAAAAATATTTCTTGATCCATTAGAATATATTGCACCATTTTAAATATAATAATCTTATATTCGAAGACATCATGTAATAACTTGTTAAAAATCCGCATGTATTGTCTGTAGTGAATCGTAAATTGTTTTTACACACAAAATAATATAATTTGCGACGCCAACAGAGCACGTGGCTATGAGTCGTTACACGGTGTCTCGTTCTATATTGTACTCTATTACGATAAGATAGTGACTATTTTTGTACGCGCCGCAGTTTGACCACCGCGCGGTGTTGGTGCTTGCGTGTGACGGGCGTCGTGTCCGTGTCGTGGTCGTGCGTAGTGTTAGCGCTTGGTTCGTGTGTCCGGCCGCAGTCCGAGTTGACCTCTATCCCACCTGCACAGAGATCGGATTCCCTTGGCGATATTCGGCCACGTATTTATATCAGCGTCGATAAAAAATTGATGTGGCCAGTAATCGTTTCACTTTTATTATTGTTATCATTCACACTACCGATAACTATAATGACATTTACGTTTATTGAGCTTTCAATGTGGCTAAGTGGATGTAAAATAGCATTAGACATTAACAATTTCCATCGTAAGTTAAGGTCAATATTTGTGTGACGTAAAAAGTTTATAAACAGAATATCGCAATAAGGCAAATTTTATTCATATGCAAAGGTTTAGAATTAAATCTTGTTCGTGACGCTTTAGATGACGGATCTGGCTGTTATTTCAATATTGTCGATGTCTTTAATGATATTATTTTGAATCTCAAGACGACTTCTCTCTCTATTCACGCCGACATTACTTCGGTAAATAACACAAACGAATACAATCGATCGATTAGTTTTCCGCGAAAACTTTGCAAAACAATCGGGAATAATATTATTTTTCAGCGACTTAAGGACTTTGTGTTAGCCTATATCATGTACCCAATGAATACTTGAAATTTGCACAGCGCGTTGACAAGTTAACGTTTTAACCATTTTGTAAAGCAACGGGATGGGGACTATTGTCGTTGCGCGCGGGAGCGAGTGCCCGGCACGTCTCATACAGATCAATTATCAATTGTTTAGTACTCGGATGCACTGACCCGATGGTCCTCGTCCCGTGCGCCCCAATCTCAATATTATATCTCGTTAGGTTAAGGCTAGGTCTCGTGTTAAATAGTGTTAGGCAGCTAAGGCGATCGCTTCTCGCGTCTCTTCTCTATTTAAGTATTTATTATTTGCATTATTCAATTGACACTGTAATTTTTCTTATTTATGTACACCGTCGAGCAAATTTAATTATACCCGTGTAAATGTATGTTGTTGACCACGGGATTGTTCATTTCCCTCGTGCTCAAAATCAATGAAGACGAGCTTAAACTGAGATCAGTACCTATGCTGAAAATGCATTCATCCCTTTGTCAATGTACATATATATGTGTGTGTATATATATATTTTTGTCAACGCCTGAAAGGTGTCGGGTCTTAAACAATACATTCCACGCGGTCTAACCATGTTGATTTTATAAACGTCCCGTTTATTTAACGTGTTTCATATTGTACGACGTGTCAGTCAGATGTAATCTGAGATATGTTTTTAAAACTTTAGACTGCCGTTCGTGACAGAAGTTTGTTTTATTTATTTATTTACTTATATGACATTTATAGCTTGATCTTTATATAATGTTTAGTGCACTATCCTGTCCAGTTTCACACTACGTTTGCTAACTAACACGACCTCTCTCATTTAGAGCTTACCGTTTAACCATTGGTACCTTATTCATTGCATTATATTTATATTTGATGGCACTGTTGTTGTAGCCCCTTTGAGTTGTTTGTTAAGGAGTCTTTATCATGTCTATTGTCTAGTAAGAATTTAATATATATATATATTAACATTAATTATATCGTAGGTGAGCCTCGTTCGAACCGCGTCTGTTTCGTCGCTTTTTATACCGAGCTGTTGTTGATTAAAGATAAATCTTTCTCTTGAATATGTATTTGTTAGCATTCAAAATGACAAAATTGATGACTTTGAAAAATTGTTAAATGTCTCTTAAATTACGGTGATATTTATCACTGCCTTTCACTATAAGAATATATTAGAGTTCTCTATGTGTTCATTTTTTAATTTACTACTTAACCGAGCGTATAAATTCCCTTAGTCGTCTTATTCCCTTGTCTTTTTGAACTCTATAGCTGGAACGAGTATTTAAATTTTTAATAATCAAATTATGAACGACATAGTTGGTGTTCGGATAACCGTATGATTAAGCACAATATTTGCATTTATGTACAGTTTTTGTGTCACAAAATTGTAACCCTCTACTGCCGCTTCGATTGTAAGCGACACGCACGGTCACATAAAATATATTTTCTTGTAATATACTTTTATTTGGCCGGACGTGTGCTCGGCAGGGGCCATGTTTAATGTAATAGATGAAAATAGTTCATTAATGTTGTTTCTTGAGTTCCATTCGATCTGAATATTTTACTAGTAAACATTTACCTCGTGTTCCGTTCTTACTAATTTTTATTAATGACAACGATGATGTACAGGCTTCTGCGGCCATATGAGGTAATATTATAAGACCTTTCAAACAATGCAGCATGAGATCCAGTGTATGGCACGTTGAGCATTTAGAACAAATGATAAGAAACTGAAGCCTGTAGATCATAGAAGTTAGTTTCGCTGGCAACTTGTGTAAATTTAGTTCATTTCGGTTCGCCCTCGGCCGCAGCCGCCGCTGCCCTTTCTGTTCACGAATTATAATTACACTTTAGTTTGCATTAAGTGACGGTAATTTATTCTGTAACTATGATGAATATTTTTTTATGTTGCATAGAAAATAAATTTTAAGAAATTATGTTGTTTTTATGTCTATCCACCTGCCAACTCCCATTCCAGGTGAATGTTTTTAAAACTTTTTTTGTTAACTTTATTCGCTATATAGCCTCGTATACATTTTAATTTAGATTTAAATGCTTGGAAAACATTAAAAATAATTACCTATACTGTACAACTACGAAAGTAATTATTGCAAAATATTAATTAATATTAATATCATATAGATGAGTTTATTTATTGTCAATTAAAAAAGGTAACAAAAAACTACTTACATTAATTACACATTAATTTGCATAATATAGGTACAATAACAAAAATGTTCATAGATTAAACAAAAACAATCAATCCATAAAAAATATTTACCGCTACCATTAAATGCGTTTACTTCAGTGACAACAATTTGAGAACTATGTTTTAACGTTAATATCGTATTTTAACGATTATAATTGAACGACGATTGACACGCACCTCAGCAGTACCTCCACATTCACTTTGCTGCTTACTTAATCCGTACTAGCTACATTGTTTCTAGGCAGATTGAAAAAAGCTAGTGGTAGATGCAGTGTTGCAACGAATGGACGAATTTATATATATGTTTTGGGTGTGTTTTAATAAGTATGGTAGGTATACCGCGATATGGAGAGAAGAATGAATGCAAGTAATAATGTTTGAAGCGTTGGGTGGGCTACTGGGCTGTCACCTGCTGAGCCAGCGCGCTCTTGTGGTCAGGCACGACTCCGTGCTTACACCAACGCTAAGTACTATACGAAATCAGACGTCGGGTATACAAGAAAGAGCATGAACGCGTTAGAAATGGTCATTAGGTACGCCACATACTGCTTGGTGCTCGCCGACCACGTTCATAATGCAGATGTATGGAAAACACTTCACGTGAAAGAGAGTACGTAGGTACTTGAAATATTGCAGTTAAATTAAGAAAATGTGATTGGGACATGTGAAAAGAATGGCAGATGCAATAATGACAAAATATATTATGTACAATGCGAATATTAAAGGATTTAGTTATTGAAGAAGACAGTCAGCTTTTTAACCAAGGCGGTAAGATACTGGCTGATAGGGGAGCTATAAGTTGTCGAAACTGATGTATGTGTGTATTACGACACTGTTAACTTCTAAGAAATACGTCAGATTTGTCAGGATAGAGAGATATTCGGCCCTCGGTACTCCCGCCTTTACCGTTAGCAATTTGGCGTGAAGATATATTAATTTTATTATTATTTGCATTATGCTTCGTAATGACATTTTGATAGCTCGAATTATGAAGTGTACCTATAAAATCTAGTCTAGATAATAAAGTCGGAGACACCACGCCGCGCAAGCGAGGCAGGGTGCAAAATTACGCGTGGACATTTTTATGAATCTTAAAAAAATATTGTGAAGTAATTGAAAACGTAATGCCTGCGCTTTGCCGATGTGACGTAATACTTCAATCTTTATCACTTACCGTCTTGTGTTTTAAAAAGTAAAACTATAAAAGAAGTAATAATGATGACGAAATTTTTATTTATTTACATTCGAATTTTAAGATTTCATTTTGACGAAAGTTTGTGTAAAACTTCGTTCTAAATACATAAGTAATAGCAAAACTGACAGGTAATTAATTGAAATTAATTAGTAATAGGAAACAGTGGAAATTGTGAGCAACTGTTCTTCAAAGGATTGGATACTACGATTCTTTCCGAGTTTCTGAGAACCACGACGTGAGTTATAATGTTGCAAATTTTTCTTATTTTTGCAATCACTTAACCATAATTAACCATTAAGATTTCAAACTGGCGACGATTCAACAATGTTTATCGTTTACAAGCCATCGCAATTATTTTATTAACTAATTAGTGGATAAGTGTAAGATGACAGGTAATCAGTCTAATAAAAGTGTAAAATCCTGAACGCATCAAGTATGCCGTCGTTCATCAAACTTGTTTATCCTTTTTATCTTGTCCACAAAGTTCTTAAAGTCCAAAATGCGAGGGATGTCTATTGTGTTGGAGATAAAGTTGACCGTCCAGTGTGTCAAGAGAAGGCACAACATATTGCCAGTCGGCGCTCAACCTTCGGCACGGTGACACGTGCTGCACGTTGTCGTAACAGTTTGTGGAACTATCTCGTATCATCGAACAAAGTGCATTGAATTATAAAATTATGATTGCGCGTGTGCATTTATCATAGTGATTGAAATAAAAACACTAAAACAAGGTATAACAGTGCATATATATTTAGTAAATAATTTGGCATTGCGAATTCGGTCCGGGATATCTGAGATCGTTGATCCCACTTATCTGTTTTAATTGTTCCATCGATTTTACATTCGAGTGCATTCTGTTAAGTTTCATCTTTTTCTACTCAGTTTAATTTTCGATTTTTCTCAATTATACTGTAACGTCTATTGTTTGGTACAAAGAACTAATAATATTATATATATTTTGGTTCAAAATAGGAATATAACTTGTCTAAATTGATTTATATCAAGGAATTGGTATATAAAAGGTTGTTATATTGAAAGGAATAAAACACAGTTTGTCTGCCGGTATTCGAACTCTGTCAGAAGGTGCCTTATAAGAATAGAATAAAAAACGTAAACAATGTTATTTGTGTGTAAACATGAGTTATTAATAGTGGCGCGGATCACAATGTTGAGTACACATGCGCAACGGCGCGACGGCCAGGTAAGACGAGATGTCGCTCTCGTTTCCAGCTGAGGGATTCGCACCACACTCGTGTTGCTATACACAAATCGCGAAACATAATACCTACATACCGTTTCATTTACATATAATAAATTATATATGTACGGTCGTGGGAACGTGAATAAAATTTGTTCAAAGAAGATACGCTTTTAGTTTCTACGCTAGTTTCGATTTTTAAAAATGTTCACAAATATGATATGCATTTTAATTTATAATAACTTATTTTAATAATAATAACAGTTATATTTATGAATGTTACGCCTTAATTTAAGAAAGTAATTGTTTATTAAAAACAAAAGTTTAAGTTTTGGTATAAATATTTATATTATTTTATTTATTTTTTTATTTAAACTTATGCAGTAAGGTAAACTTTTTTAAGGTCTACTTAATTTTAATACAGTGTTTTAAAATTGAATGTAGGAAATATGTAAAAGCAAATTATATGTCATAAGCTGTAAATAAAATAGATTAGCATTTTTAGTGTATGAAGTGCATCATTGTAATAACTAATCGTTTTATATTGTATAAATGTATAACCAGAAGGTAAATCGTGAGGGGTCGCGACCTTCAACAATGCGGAATACTACGGGAGGAGGAGGATATTAATAATGTAACTGTACTCACTCGCCTGAATTAATTTATTACGATATTTAGTAAGAAGTAAGTAAATGTTTAACTGATAACCTTCGTAATCGGCTCTGAATTACTAATTGAGTGTTATTTATTTATAAGTAACTGTTAAACTATGATAGTTAATTAGTATACATTATTATTGCACAATTATTTATCTACGTTATTGTAATTACTATTATTCAATCAATTTGCACCATAAAGACGATTATATACTACTTAATATTATTTTTTATATAATTGAAGTAAATCAAACATTGTTCATATTCAAATTTTAGTTAATTGTTTTGTTTAAAAGTGATTAAATAATAGTGGAAATGTATCTGTTCCGTAAAAGGATACACACCAATTAATCATTGAGCGTTATTAAACTATTATCTTAGATAACAACTTATCATTTTTCAAAAATAAATAAAGATATGATATTAGCCAAAATACGTATATCCGGACTAAGTTTTAACAAATGGGCATTATTAGTCGTTCTTTATATTGCATTAAGTAAACTCGCCCCATGACCAGCGTATGTAATCGCATCGATAGCGTCGTGCGCGCTGCCGGCCGCGGCCACCATACTTACTGCATTTGTTAGTATTATTGAAAAGTTTTTAGAAAATATATTTCACTTGACACAATACGAAGTTCCACGTTTACATTTGATTATAGCGTTTCTGCATTTACTTTTGTGTTATTTTCGTAAGGAGTCTTTAAGGAGTTTTAAGGATTATAAACATAAGAGTATTTATTTAGTAAACGATTGTATTTTAATGATCACCGATCAACAGTAGATTATAATAACTATGTTTTTGTCCTATTTCCCTATTAAGCGGTATTTATACAACCGTTTAAAATTTGAACAATTAAATTAGAAACAAGTTTTTCAATGGTTTGGATTTTATTGTTTCTCGTTATGTTTGTTTGAGTTGAGTAACGTGAATTATTTTAGTACATGTCCCGGAACACACTACTTAGTACTTGGTCGCATTGGCGGCGGGACGCGGGCCGGCCGGCAGCCGACTCGTCGTTTTTCCCTGCCCTACCTGTTCCACGGGTCCGCCGGTTAACCTAACAAGTGCGCCGCAGGGGTGCCACACCTTTCCACAACGTCCACTTCTCAGCAATTTGTACTTCGGCAATTACCGACTTATTGATTAGTTACTCGTAAGTAGAGTGCGACAGAAACGTATTCTTTAATCAACTTTGGGCAGTTTGAATAAAGTGATAAAATTCAAGTATAGAAACAAAGAGACTAAATTTATCAAAAACATGAGATATGTATTTAATAAGCGAGCGAATAATTTTGCCAAAGTTTGCGGTCATTCCCACTATAGCCCCTATCGCAGGATGCGGCCGCCGGTGTCGCTTATGTCACATTTAGGAGCGAATCGACTAAATTTACTCTCTGTATGTCCTTTATGTTAATACTCCATGTAACTGCAATTTCGACGTATTCGAAATTATATCGTTAAACACGACGCTTATCGCTTGCATTAGTGGTTTAATTTAGCCAACAAAATAGAAATAAGGTATTTATTTATTTATGGGGCAATATTGAATAATATATATTGAAGTCAATTATTATCAATAAGACTGTAGAATACATAGCGGGCAGCTCAAAGGGTTAAAAGGAAAATATAGCCCTTGTGAAACCGCGATTAAATATAACGGTTAAGAAAATCATCGTGAGGAAACCAAGATACTATAAAGTGCATAATTTTTGGCAAACCTGCACTAGACTTGGGAGATTATGACCTGAACCATTCCTATTCTGAGAAGAGTCGGTGACCAACAAATGATGATTATTAAACCTACTTGAATTTTATAATGTAAAGTAAATTATAAATACCTATCTATTTTGAGAACATTTTCCTTAAACATGACATGGTTAACACCAAATGTAAAACAAAGGCTATGTTTCTTACACGTTTTTGTAATGATACATTATCGCGGTGTGGCGCCAAGAGTAGGTTATCTACAATAAAAAAATTTAATCCTACAGTATGTTATCAATATCTATTAATAACATTTAGTCATTTGTATAACATTTTATCTGACTGCCTCGTTGGTCGTGTTGGTTGCAAGTGCGACTGCCGATCGGGAAGTCCCGGGTTCGATTCCCGGGTCGGACATTACAAAAAATTTCTAATTTAGATTTTCTAATAGTGGTTCGGAGTCTGGATATGTGCCCGATGCATGGCAATAAGCTCACCACCTATTCCATAATGGGACGTAAACGTAACCGGTGACACGTGGGAGTGTTCTGCATTCCTCTGCCTACCT
>DWTO01006281.1:0-10132 GCA_018244755.1 Jemadia pseudognetus
CCTATTGCCATACACCGGGCACAAATCCAATAGCAAGTGATATTTAAACTTAAAACACACATTTTTAAGGGGTTCGCGCTAGGGTTTGAACCCGGTGTCCCGGAGTGAGAAGTCGAATTTCAAACCACTAGGATGTCACTGCTTTTTTTTTATTATTAATGAATTAAGAATATTTCCTCATTTACTATTGTTTCATTACATTTATATAATCACGCTAGATCCTATACGGAGAAGCTTTTCTTTTACTAGTCGTTCTCTAGGTACGCTGATAGTAACATTCCATTTTATACATTTCGGTAAGAGATACCTACTGAAATTTCGTTTGGCTGAAAAAAGCAGGCACCGGTTGCATCTGTTCCCATGTACGGCCAAAGGGTTACAGGCGAACGAAGGATATGAGAATTTCATGTTCCATTAGACAGCAACTTGTTTCAGGCTGTTTCATCTCCCTTTATTATAAATCAATATTTTTTTGTCTCTTGCGTACATTGAAGAATACACATTCGAACTAGGGCCTTCGAGAACATTGTGAGATACATTCTAAAAGGAAAAGTTTGGAAAACGCTAAGAAATTTCCAGAATGTTCTATAAAGCGCGTTACCAGTTTATCCCTTTATAAGTATCAAATGTAACTAAGTGAACATCACGAGTTGGTAAGCACTTCTGTCCCAAATTGCAAAAACTATGAAATTGTATAACCATCACGCCTGAATTTTCTCAAAAGGGTAGGCAGAGGGGTGTCGTACACTACCAGGTTTAACCGGATATGCTGTACGTCCATCATGGAGTAAGGGGTGAGTATATTGCCAAAATACATGATATCACAGTTGCCAAAAGCCTTTCATAAATCGGCGCGACGTATAAAACTTCCACAAAGGGATCCTGTGGCATCAGCAAACAATCAGTCTCGTTAGTTCCCCGTTGGACGCCAATTACAGCCCGCCATCGTGTGATTGCACAGAAAATTGCCAGTGTTGCCGTTGCCATTCAATAAATAACGATATTAAACATCAATTTATTGTTGCCATATATACCTCTGATACTGTAATTTTCCTAATTTATTCAGCGAACAAATTTAGTGAATTAAAATTGACTGCCTCATTGGTCGTGTTGGTTGCAACCGCGGCTGTCGATCGGAAGGTACTGGGTTCAAATCTCGGGTCGACCACTACTGATTTTTTGTAAATTAGATTTTCTAGTAGTGGCTTAGAGTCTGGTAATGTGCCCGATGTATCGTATGGCTATAGATTCACCACCTATTACATGGTGGGACGTAACCGTAACTGGTGAAACGTGGGAGTGTATTGCATTCCTCTGCCTGTCTGTTCGGGGGTTACAGGCATGATGTTACGTTAAAAATTATAATAACAATGTGCCATTGGTCGAAAAATTCCCGCCAGAGAGAGATGACAATAGTAATCGCCATCATCTTATTATAAAATGCCGATGAATTGGATTTTTTCATCGTCATCATGTCAGCCTGTTTTTTTTCACTGCTGAACGTACTTTTATTTAGCAATAGGCTGGCGTTTGGCTGCTATCCCACCTAACGGAAAGCTGGTAGAAGCGTATGATGTAGTACGCTTATCCAGAAAATGCCTATTCTGTTTTGTGTTGAATAATCGTGAATAAATTATAGCCTTGAATAATTGTTCAATAAACGTCTCTAATACGCGCTATAGCGTCTTGTTTCCGGCACATTTATTCTTTCCCTGGATATACAATTTTCCCTTGCGAACTGTTTTATTATAAAAAGGTACATTGAAAAACAGAATGTTATACATAGCTTGAGCATCGGAATGTTCGTTGAGCACTGCAGCCGACCGCAGGGAGGTGTGTCGGTAACGAGTAATGTCCAATTTACAATTCACGCGTCGGTAATGCGATTTGTCCAACCCTTTGTGCCTCGCCCCGCGCCACCCCAGTGCCCTTCAGATAAATTACCAACGACAAACTATGTAACATTCATGCGCTATTTTTTTCAATTGCCTCTCAATAAAGAGAGAGCCTTGCATAATGTTATATTAAGGTCTGAAAGAGTTTTTTTTATAGTTTAGTTTCTGATTCTATATAACTATTATTGATGTATTTTGTAACCAATCGCCTTCTTTATCTGATTGAGCAATTTCTCCATCAGACTGAATAGAATCGAACATATTGCAAGGCGCGTTATGTTATGAACGAAATAAAAATAATGAATAGAATTTTCAAAAAACGAGACATTTTATTTCCTTCCTTACCTTTTTCTCTTTTTTTAAAAACGAACTCATATTTCATTCTCGAAGACATTTTCCGTCTTTGTTCCTTACGAATTGATTGATACGCCCGACAGAGTGCGCTGCGTATTTTTATTCTTAGCAAACAACTCATCTTAATCTCAACGTTAAACATAAGAAACAACGGATGAAGCTGATTCAAGATTTGATTCATATTCGTATGTATAATTTAATAATCATTGTTTGCTTCGATGGTTGTGATTGCGAACGTGACTGCCGTTCGAGAGGTCCTGGTTTCTAATCCCGGGGCAGGTATTATTTGATTTTTATTTGGAACTCTAATTTTCTAGTCAAAATATCTAGTAGTGACTCGGAGTCTGGATTTGAGCCCGGTGTATGGCAATAGGGTCACCACCACCTATTCTGTGGTGGAATGTAAACATAACTGGTGAAACGTGTTAGTGTACTGCACTCCTCTGCGTACATCTTCGATGTTTACAGGCGTGATGCATTTTCCGACTCTTCATTGTTTCTCTGTTGGAACATGGGTCTCCTCTCAGAGTGAGAAGATTAAGGTTAATGTCCACCACGCTGGCCCCGCGCGAAGAGCGGTGTTGCGGACTTCACATGCTTTAGGGAATATTTTTGTTATTACCTCTAAAGTGTGTAGGTTTCCTTACGATGTTTTCCTTCCCCGTTAAGGCAAGTATTACTTGTATTGTAATTTAAAACGCACCTTTTGTAAAGAAGTGCGCGCCAGATATTTCTATTATGCGATGTTACATAATAATTTTATTTAAAGCGATGCTTACAAATTATGTTAACCTTGACGATATAAAAATTGTTATCTATGATATAGTGTGATTGTTTGTAACATTGCACATATGTTTTGAAATCCCATCTATAGAGTTTATTTACTATCTATACATTTGTTGTATGATTGAAAAGTAGCTTCAATATTTGGACTATCGATATAAATACGAATATAAAAAACCCACGAACGACTATAAATATTCGGTTTGCATAGAGAGGCTTAAGCTTCGTGTAACGCGGAGGTCGATTCTAACTTCCGTGTAAAAGAAATGATAGGAATTCGATTTAGCCCCTTCGTCCACTGCCCTCGCTGAATGTAAATTGGCGGTGAAATCGCATTTTGGCGAATTTTCTCTTTCGTTTCGAGCAAATTATTTATAACGACTCGCACTTAATGTTTTATAGGAAAAAAAGAACACGAAATTAAATAACGAATCCTATTTGCATGTTGATGTATTTCTCGCAGTCCTTGTAAAATGATTCATCACCACATCATCATATCTGGGACAGGATGATGTGGTGATGAATCATTTTCACTGCTGGACATAAGCCTTCCTATAGAAGTTTCTGTCTATAATTCTCGGGAAACGTGGCTTGAATGCCTCCTTGATCGTCTTGGTTGTAAGCGCGACTGCCATTCGAGAGCTCCTGGCTTCAAATCCCCGGTCGAGCACTACTGGATTTTTCTAATTTACATTTTCTAGTTATATCTGGGAGTCTGGAAATTTGCCCGGTATATGGCAATAAGTTGACCACCTATTCCATAGGGGGACGTAAACGTAACTGGTGAAAAACGTGGGAGTGTCTACACTCCTATGCCTACCTCTTTGGGGATTATAGGCGTGATGTTACGTATTAGTGGTTATAACAAAGAACAGATCGCTACACCCTAATCTGTTGTATAGAAAGCTGTACCACGACCAACTGAAATTGGCTTTCGCTCCTAGCATGGAGCTTTGAATCTCATATATTACTTTATATTATTGAGATATATGTATGTCTAGTAACCACGAACAATAAAGCAAAGGAAAACCTACTTAAGAATCACCACTTGTTTTCGTGCAGTGATTAATCAAATGTTCAAGTTATATCCAATTAGTTTATACCGCGCCCACATTAATGAACAGAATGCTCAATTAAAATTCAAGCCGGCTCCTCGCAAGACGGGCGACGAGAGTGTTTACCTGTTTGTTTGTTTGTTTTGAGAAATTCAAATGAAATAAAACAGACGTCGTTATGCGGGCTCGCATTATATTGTCCGTGATCTTGAACCATGCGAACAAGACGTATAGGTATTTGTACTGTGTACGATGAAATTTGTTTTGAACCAATTGAAGTCCTGCTCGCGGCGTTGTCTGACTGCCGCTACGTAGCCAACAGGGCGTGCAATCATAATATGCCTCCTCGCTTCAATAAAAGGGAGGAAAACTTTTAAGGAGCATGTGTACAGGGCCGTCTATTCGCGCTGAGCACTCGCAGTGTTTGCTACAAGATGTGTTCAGAAAGACGAACTCTTTAAATCTTAATCTTAGGATGCGTATCATTAGTCATCATCAGATTATTGCAGTCCACTGCTGGACAAAGGCCTCCCCTGAGAGGTTGTGCCCATAATCCCAACGCTGGGCATGCGGGTTGGGGATCGCAGAGCACAGCTTCTCCCATCGCCTAGACGGCTGCCCACAGGCGGCCAGAGCATTTAGCTGTGTCTAGGCAGACCGCGTCATACCGCCATCTGCTGGCGCCGGCTTTAGTCGCCTCTTACGACACCTGTATCCCAGCACGGACTGGGGAAAGTATTCTTACTCCGCCCCGGCACGGATACAGGTCATTAATATACTTATCAATGGTTATATTGCGCTTATAATTTTTATAAGACCGTTTAAATACAATTTTGTTGTTTCCATAGTGATTTTCCGTGGGACGTAATCGTAGCTGGTGAAGCGTGGGAGTGTTCTTCAGTCCTCTAACTACCCTTATTTTTTTACGTTGTTATTTCATAAAAATATTTAAATATAACAGGTTTAAAGCGCAACGTCAAGCCTGTAATCCCCGAAGAGGTAGGCGGATGAATGTAGTACACTCCCACGTCTCATCAGTTACGTTTATCCCACAATGGGATGGTCTATTTCCATACATCGGTTACAATTGCAGACTCCGAGTCACTATTATAAACTCTATATTAGAAAAATTCAATAGTGCCCGACCCGGGATTTGTATCCAGGACCTCCCGATCAGCAGTCGCACTTGCAACTAACACGGCCAACGAGGCAGTAAGGTTTAAAACATCGCTTAAAATAATTTGAATTGTAAAAACTGCTAGTAGATGTATGTATTAAATGTACCTAATAGATAGAAAATTAATAAATAGTCATAGGTCTGTTCAAAGGATAAGCGCTTAACAAATTCATTAAGCGCGTTAATATAATGTTTATCATGTCCGCAAAATAAGCGTTAATTTAACAGTAAATTTAACATGCCCGTAAAATGAAATAAGCAATTATTGAACTCTTTAAACATATTAATGTAAAGTTTTTGACGTGTTTGTAAAATGTATGAAGAAAAGTGGCGAAAACAATTTCCTAACTTCCATGTTCTACTTCGCGCTGAGTAATGTTTCCATTTCCATGGCGGCCGGCGCCTGGTAATGGCGTTCTTTGTCGCGGAATTAGCAATCAGGCGCCGCGCTGTGCCCGGCTGAAAAAACAGCCTCCGAGCTTTTTCTTAATTGCCGCAGAGATAAGCTTTAGAGCAGCCCTTGCCACATAAATTACCGACTATTACTTGTTTAACGGCGAACATAATGAAAATATGAAAAATTAAGGGATTGACCGCGGGTCCCGACACGAAAGGAGTTAACATTAAGAGCTATATCATAATAAAGAAATTTTTTGTATCCGCCATAACGTCATTTGAAAGCCATACTTCGTTATGAGAGAAGCTAAAAACTTTGTGCCTTAAAAAAAAGGGCGCTCAAAGTTTTCCACTTTACCGACGTCAAAACGAACTTCGTTTACGGACTGAATTGTATTTCGAACTTGTTAATTCCCGTCTCTACCGCGGTTACTTAAGTAAGTCTTTCATTAGCCATCGCCACGTGGGCTGAATTATAAGTCGGCAAGTTTTATAAGTTGGTGAAAAAAATTCAAAGGACATTGTACCGCGCGTCGATCGCGTCGCCCCCTATCGGGATTCTGGAATGCTCTTTGTTTCAATTTCCATGAATACATTAAGTAAATAAAAGCTTCCTCCTTCGTGAAAGTTCTCGAAACTTTTGTACCTACCATTGTCATTTGTTGAAGTTAATGTCATTACTCAAAAAACTATAAATGTTAATACAATGATTGAAAGAAAACTTGTCTGATGTTGTAACGTGTTTTTGATGATGTACAGGGGTATTATTAAAAATTTGAATTCTCTAACGAACTCATAATTTCTCATCATTATCATCCTCAAATCAGAGACATTTTGACAGACAGAGACGGAGGCCGTGTCAAATGTACGACTTTGATGAAAGGAAAGGAGGTGGCAGAAGTCAGCCAAGACCGTGGACAGTGGTAATCCTTAATGTGTGACTCCCCCGATGAGGAATAGGCGAGACAATATGTATGTGTGTGTCTTCATGAACTTTTTTATCGTTTCACTGGTAAACATTATTTAAACTGCGCATTTGTGGTCGACCTGAGATAGGAATCTGATCTTGTCTGGGGTTGATCACAGATGTCCATGGGCGGCAGTATCCACTTAGCATCAGGTGGACTGCATGCTAGTCTGCTACTTCCATATTATAAAAAAAAAAAAAATATGAACTATATTAAACAAATATTGTGAAGAAGATAATCTCAACTACTCATATGGTCTTAAGACCAATAACAATATTTCGAATTTCATGTTCAATTTAATGTACTTACTGGTGTGCTAGATGCTGACACAGCCATACTGGCCAGTATGGTTAATATTTTTATTTTCCTTGGGCTCTCCATACCACCAAATAGAAATAAGAATATTGTGTTCTTTGTCGTTTCATTGGTACATGACGATATGTATTCACATATTATATCTATAAGTTGCAGCTCTTGTAGAGGGTTCAAGCCAGTGTTTCGGCGGTTACCACGACGGTCACTTTCACAAAACACGAATTCTGATATTACGTCCATGGCAACATCCAGTTGCTTGCTTGTTGGGGCAGTCCGACCAAGAAGCAATTGTTCTATAATTATAAAAAGCATATGTAGGACTAATCATATATAGTTTAAATCTGAGACTTCTCAAATGCTTATCTCAGTCAAAAGTACTTTCAACAGACGAGCATGTATAATGACTTTAACGAAGGTAGAATAGGCAGTCTGCTAGGACGAAGGATAAAGTTGACTGGCTTTGCAGTCGCTGTCTTCCCCAAAACGATATACCGTGACAATATTAACTTAAACTAGGTGTCAAGAACGAGAATGGAGTTTACCTATTTTAACAAGGGCTTCCTTTGCGCATAAGGGAAATTCAAATTTTCGTAACGTATGTTTTATATCAGATACGGACATTGTAGTATTTAACGTTTATTTTAGCAAATAACTACAACAACAAACAATTAACTTCGTATTATAACATTGACATAATGGACAATGACAGTGACATTTGACTTTGATCGAAAACAGAAAACGTAGGGAGGAAAAATGAAACACAATTTTTAGGTACTCATTATTTTAATACTAATAAATATGACGAGTATTTCTTCATAATTATTAAAATCATACAGATTCATTTCAATAACAAGACAATAAAAGGACAAAGGCGTAAGTAGTAGCAAGGAACGCATTTAACGCACGAACAATTGAAGAGCAGAGAATCTAAAAAATAATTTTAGATTATTTAAAGTCTAGTTTCTAAAGAAAATATTTTAAGGTAAGAGTATACTCGAGTGCCCTCTCAATGCACTTAAAACATTAAGAAACTGCAGCAATACAGTTGCGTTTTTGTAGCAGGTCGCAGATCTTCACTGATGTAGTACTCATTCATATCGGTACTGTAGGTATGTAGAAACATTGATTACAATGTACAACAATAGCATAAAATAAAAGTTCAAGAAAAGTTAGGCCTTATTTATTGTTTTCCTAATCGATTTTTAAAATTATATATTCCTTAAGTTAAAAAGAAATTGGTATAACATAACTTATTTTATCAGAGAAACAATAATCAAGTTATACATTTGATAATGAAACTCCTTATGAATATTGTAACTAACTAATTCACCCTTATTACAAAAGTGTCTCTTAAAATAACACCATAAATTTACTTCATTCACTTTTTCATGTACATAAAGCACATCATTGAGATTTGAGCTTTACAATCTTATATACACATGGCTTGACAACTTTATATTAGTTGGGTTTTTTAAATGAATTGGTATTATGATTTTGGCTATTTTGATTAGAGAGAAAAGCAAGGTGACCCTTAGGACATTTGTTAGCATAATGCCCTTTGGCTCCACATTTGAAGCAGGTCACTTCTTCCAAAGGCTTGTGCATGATTCTATGCAAGCGTTGAGTGTTATTCTCATCTGCTTCTGCGGCAGGCTTCACATATCCCAGGGCACGATATCTTGCCTCTTCTTGTCTCTGTGCTACCTCTCTTTGCTGAAAATATTAAATTAAGTACATTTAATTTATACTCATTTATTTGTAATGGACACTATGAGAAACTTTGTAAATGAATAACTGTGAAATGTTTTTCAGGGGCCAATAAATTGCACATATTGAGGTACAAATTAAATAGGAATGTTTTGATTCATAACCAAATTATGATATGATTAGAATGCTGTGTATCTTCAAATTAAAAACATGTCCATACATAACTTATGGCATTGAATTTCATTGCCACTTTTACTATCATTTAATTTTATTCATTGTTTATTTCCTCTGACTAACTTGTTTCAAGAATGTGATACTTCACATTTGTATCACAAATCCTATTATATAATTAATATTTAATATATAATTATAGTAACATCACACCTGTAATCCTCGAAGAGGTAGTCAGAGCAATATAGTACACTCACATGTTTCACCAGTTATATTTTATTTTCCACAATGTAATAGGTAGCGAATCTATTGCCATCCATCAGGCACATTTCCAGACTCTGAACCACTACTAGAAAATCTAAATTAGATCCCTACCCGGGATCTGAACCCAAGTTCTGCTGATCGGTATTCAAACTTGCAACCAATATGACCAAGAAGGCCTTGATGAAATATAAATATTTGTATTTCATTTGCAATGTAATATAAAAAATAATAGTGAATTTACCTCTGGTGGAATCTTATTACAGGTTGAAGCTTTATGGCCAACTTCAGAGCAGTAATGACATACTGGAAGTCTTTTCGAGTCCTTTGTTGGTTCAGGTGGTGCAGGCAGTTCAAATCTGGGATGCATATATTTGCAAGCAGAACCATCTGGACAGAACCCAGCAAGGTAGTTCATGCATAGGACCCGACGAACATGCCTGTGTCTGCAGTGTGGTCCGTGACGGCAAAAGCCTCTATCATACCTGAAATTAACATTTATTGAAAGACATTGTTGAAATTCTCCCTTTACAAAACATCTCAAAAACAGACAGGAAACAGAGGTTGTGGTAGCAGGATCTGAATTTCAGATCCCCAAGTGGGAACCTGAATGACTACTGCTTAGTTATTACAACTGTTGCTATTAGAATGGAAATGATTTTATCCTATGATACAAGAACAAAGGCAGTAAATATGGAGTCACCTGATTTTTTTATTGTTACTAAAGTACTTAAAAAATAATTTCCAACCTAAAATAAAATTAAATGTCTGTATGAGACTAGTCTTTATGACTGCTACAATTACTACCCCTGATACTAATCTGGAACAACTCATATTTGGATATATATTCAGATTATTAGATAGCCACAACAATAAAAAAACACTATAAGTTTAAAATGTTACTTTGTCTCACCAAGGGCAGTCTTTAATCTTGCTTTCTGGATCTATATGCAGGAACGGGCATTCCTTATTGTGGCACGCATTGAACCTTGCGTAGAAATAGCACTCAGGCATCTTAGACATGTCATACTCATGTAAGAACTCACACTG
>DWTO01006282.1:0-10132 GCA_018244755.1 Jemadia pseudognetus
TCAGTCGCACTTGCAACCAACACGACCAACGAGGCAGTCAATAATCCAATTATTTTTCGGAAAAGTGATCATGTAACAGGTATTAAAGTATTGAGATAAAATCTTTACACGTCTGTAAATTCAAACTAAAACGTAAGTTCTGGTTTCTTGATAATGTTTATTACAGTTTCAAAAGAGTATTTTGAAACAAAAACTCAGTATATTTCTATGAAACTGTAAAACTGCATGCTCGATATGGTAAAACTGTTATTTCTTAACCAATGTTAATCAAAACAAGAAAGTAACGCGCAATAAATGTCTTATTTAATACGTTTTTAACAAATTCGTAGCCAATTGACATAAGGTTTCACTTTTCCTTCAGCTTATACAAGGCCCGGTAACATCAACTGTATCTACCTAATTTAATTTTAACAATTACGTAACAACCAGCCAGACATGTTTTTTATTAGGCACAATAACAATAATGTTTGCGATGTTGAATGTTATAATAATTTAATTTATTACTGATTTTAATAATTGCCTTTAGATTTCTTAATATCATATAACATAAAATAATCTTAATTAATAGTAAATTGACATACATATAAATAAGCTATTTCAAGTTAAATGAAAGTTTAAGGTTTGTTGAACATAATGTTACGTGGACATAATTATGTAAATTAGAACATAGGTACATAGCTTTTCTTTTAATTAGTTATAAATTCCATTATTCCTCATGATCGACTTTTTCCTCTGATAATGAGAACGGGTAAGACCATAGTCCACCAACCACGGCTGGTCAAGTTGAGGCTGGCACATTTCGCCCGCCCCAAGGTATATTATGGACAAGTTTTTCCGTGTGTTTGACTACGAAGTTAACATCGTCTTTACTGCAAGTGATATTCAATTTAAAACTTGGAATTCCTTAGAGTTCAATATACGTACCAGGATTTGAACCTAGACCCTCGGAGCGGGACGTTAGTATTTGAACAACTAAGCTATCACAACATTTGTATCATTATGCATATTATTGTATGTACACAACTCAGCAGTGTTGCAAAAATTTACTGCTTAATTTGAATTTCAAATGATTTTTTTCAAATTATTGACATACGAAAACTTACGAGTACCAATTAATGTAAAAGATAAGATAAAATGTTAATAAAAATTGCAAATTATCAATAAATTGATAAATTTAACGCATTTGTTACTCAGTGGCGCTGATAAATGAAAAATAATGTCAAGGTTAATAACAAACGCGTATTGTCTTTTTTTAATACAATAAATGCAGTAACAGTTTTCCGCTAGATGTCACTAATTTCAATTGCAACTGTATCTATTCTATCATAAGTTCATAGAACATTTATGACAAATGTCAGCACATTAGGCCCATAAGTGTCTTGAACTCAGGCTAATCTCGAGTAAGATCGATGTAACTAAGGTCAAAATGTTATGGCGTTCCAATAGCATGTACTACCTCACAGTAACGCTAAACCAGTTTGAGTTGATCCGTGACCGGCAATAGTTGTGGAAAAATTGAACAATACATATATCAAAACGAACACAAAAGGTTATATAAAAAAACGTGTCGTAAAGCGTTAATGCAAGTAAAAAAAAGCAATTGCACCGAAATAATAGAGCGCCATTCAAATTCATATTTCACAAGCGTAAAGTTTAAGATAACTTCGGGTCTTCATTTTGAAGAGTCGACACAGACAAGTTAGAAGTTACTAGCATATATGTACACACTACACAAGTGTACCTTAGATGTGATATTGGACATTCACTCATATGGTCTAGATTAGTGACTACACTTTTGATGGATCTACGTAACATAACGTAAAGTAACATCACGCCTGTAATCCCCGAAGAGGTAGGCAGAGGAGTGTAGTACACTCCCACGTTACACCAGTTACGTTTACGTCCCACTGTGGAATAGGTGGTGAGTCTTTTCACATACAACAGGGACATATATAAACTTCGAGCCACTATTAGAAAATCTAAGGTAGAAAAATCCAACAGTACCCGATCCAGTATTTGAACTTAGGACCTACCGAACGGCAGCCGAGCCTGCAAACATTTGAGCAACAAGGCTGTTTGCTGCATCTAATTTCCTTTAATTTTATCAAGTTTATAAACCGTGTGGAGATGTGTAGACGCTAAGCGTAGTAAAACGATCAACTGGTTGAATATTACTACGATTAGCTCTAGAAAGGAATTCAATTACAATCGTAAATTTGAAATAGCGATGCAATTGCAATAAGATGCAAATACGATAAGTTCATATCTAAAAGCTCCATATATTATGTCTTATAAGTGTAATACTTAAGTTACATGATATTAAAGCAGATACTACAGAAACATAACATTACGCCTATAATCCCCGAAGCGGAAGGCAGAGTATTGCAAAATAATCTCATGTGGCAATGACGTTACTACAGCATACAAAATATAGCAATATACAAAATATAGCAATATACAAAATATAGCAATACATAAAATATAGCAATACATAAAATATAGCAATACATAAAATATATGACCTCCTCGTTGGTTGTGTTGGTTACAAGTGCGACTGCCGATCGGGAGGTCCTGGGTTCAATTCCCGAGTCGGGCACTACAAAATTTTTCTAATTTAGATTTTCTAGTAGTAGCTCGGAGTCTAGATATGTGCCCGGTGTATCGCAAAAGGCTCACCACCTACTCCATAGTGGTACGTACATAAACGTAACTAGTGAAACGTGGGAGTCTTCGGGGATCACAGGCGTGATGTTACGTATAAAATATAGCCAAATATAGCTACATATATACATGCCTATGTATACATACATATTTTATATATGTATATAGCTCCTCTCTCATGGCTTGCACCATCACGTAGACAAATGATGAAATGTCAAAAGTAATGTAAGCTCTCGAATTTTTTCTGCTTCGGCCTTAAAAAGCTAATGAGTCGAAGAGCGATTTGAATGAAAATAACGAGTGAATATTCAACATTGAGTAGGGGGACCACGATGGAGAATTAACACAGGACTCACTATGGAACACTATGGACTTTACATGTTTTGATAGTTACATGTTTATTGTTAATAGTGATGATTCCAGGGTATGGCCCAGTACGTCCCAGGTCTACTGAATGCTTTCTTTATGAGCAATGTTACTAATACAATGTGAATCAAGAGATATTTTCGACCATACGTCCAAGTTCAATGAATGTTTAATATAAAAAGAGATTCAAGGTCATGTTTTGAATACCTTGAAGTAAGATACGTATATCATATTTTATTAAACGTAAATTTCTATATATTACGTAAAATCACGCCTGTAGTGCCCGAAAAGATAGGCAGAAGAGTGTATTATACTCTTAGAAAATACGTTTAGATATATACAAAAAACATTTAATTGTAAACATACCGACGAGCTAGTCACTCTAGCGCCGAACGACGCTTGCTTTGAGGTCGCACTTTTGTGTTCTTTATGTAATTTTCTATTACAGCGAGTTAACCTTAGACTTCCTGTAAGCTCAATGCCGGCCAGCGACAACGAGCGCACATACGAGTAGGAACTGCGACCAGACGTGCTGTGTACATACTCGTACATGCGGTTGACGCTCTAAGGAGATATATAATTATTGTGTGTACTATTCGACTGCTCCGTTACATCAATCTTAGTGGACCTGAGTCGTGAGGCAGGGGTCCTGGATTCGATTCCCACCCGAGATAAATACGGTATTTGTCTGAAAAGCACAAGTATTTGTTCCGTGTGTACAAGAAAGCTGAAAAATAAGTTTGGATGAAAAGTTTCTCCAAGGGCGGCTTCGTATGTGATTGATAATAGGTAACATTGTATAAGAACAATCTTTAAAAGATACAAAGAACATGTGACATAAAATGGTTCTCATGGGTATTGCCTTCATCAAAAACCACTTTTTGGGTAGATTTGTGGTTTCTATGCGTCATTGTCTGTACGTACCCAACCATGGGACGAGCTCAGTGTTTACCAGAGCGAAGTACGAAGAATACATGGGATATCAGGATAATTCTCATGTACCTACCCTATATATATGGGTCCTCAATTTTTTCCAAAGTCTTAAAACTCGTAGCGCGTTTTATATTTGCCAAAAGGTTCGCGATTGGCTGTTAAACAAGACTTAGTCGCCTTAGTCGCGTTTAACATAGTCCGGAACACATGTACCATGCTATTTTTATATGGATGGGTCATTTGACAGTTGATTGTATGCAGAAGTACATAGTATTTCTTACTACCCAGCAACAGTGCTCGCAACGTTCCTTTATAGTGCAGTAGACAGGGATGTTAAGATTTTGTACGATATCAGATTAAGAAGAACATATATTACGCCTGTTGGCTGTTGGTTATGAGACTGCAGATATCACTTACGAGTAGCAGGAGTTGATCTACTAGTTGCTTGCTCCTTCTGTTGTAAAATCAGAAGAATCGAACCCCACAAATCTTCTACTGAAAATCTTCTTTCAAATTCTGTCATCTATTTTACAATTTGTAATGTGTGACAATAGGCCCATGCATGTGTTAGATAAGTTTTCCTTAGTAACCTTTCACTTATAACTTTTTTATTAAAATATAACCATTTAAAACGCTTCACACGTAAAAATTATACATTTAAATGTCACGTGTTTAAGCAGTTTAACAAAGTATAAATATCTTTGCGGGTCTGAGAATAGAGCAAGCGTAGCAGGACAAGAGCTCATATTTACAATCGCAAACTAGGGCGCCGTTATGCTAGGTCAAGTATTGAACAAATGTTTACTTGTTGACCAACACTAATATACACATAAATACAAACATCATCTATCCGTCCACGACTCGTGGCGCATTATTTAAACTTAGGCAGTAATACACAATCCTTAGGGGCTATAAACATATTTCGGGAAAAAACCCTATTACAAGGGGCTTCTGTCCAGCGCTGGACTAAGACAAGCTAATCTTGATAACACGTGTACATATATACAAACAATTATTGATTAACAATCATCATCTGCCTATTGCTGGATATAGGCCTCCCCTGAGGAATTATGCCCGTAATGATGCTTAGCGTGTGGGTTGGTGCGATCGCCAAGTTCCTCACAGTTCACACACAACACAGTTCCTCACACCATGTGCCCACAGCTAGGCGGCTAGGACATTTGGCTGTGACTAGACAGCCCGCGCCATACAGCCATCTACCAGCGCCGGGTTAGTCACCTCTTACGACACCCTGTAATTACCGAAACCAATATAGACTAATGATTAACAATAATTTATTTTAATTATTAACAATAATATGAATAAATAAATAAACTATGTGACGTACACCGTAGCGTAGGCCGCCTCCTAGTACCTTCGTGTTCTAGTCGCGCGCTGATGACGTAACGAAATTAAGATTTTCACATACGATTGTAAATGTCATCCGCGGCGGAGTTACGTGGTCGGCAAGAATGTGAGAGTACCCCTCTGATGGAGATAAAAATGACTCTTAATGGACAATAGATTTTATTCACATAAAGAGAACCGGAGCGGGCTAAGATGTAGAGTTTTTTTACGTAAATCATGGCGTTGTATCGTCATGTTAGATGTCTTAATACGAAAAAACAAGTTAGTACGGAATCGAATATTCTTTTATAATTGAATTTTCGAGCCCGGGTTCATATCTTCACACTCTACCATTACGGGCTAGGCAGATACCACCGAGTGCCAAAATTCTCTATCGTTACAGATCTGTTGTGATATTTTTACATTAATCACACTTTTCATACATGTAGTCCAAAAATATATACTACGCAGAGAAGTGTAGTAGATGCACCCCCACTCTTCACAAGTTACGTTTACGTCCTATCATGGAACATGTGATCAGTCTATTGTGATACACGGAGCTCAAATGCAAACTTAAGTATTTATTTATACTTTTATGTATTTCTGTCCGTACGTACATATGAATTATTTATCAGGTTGTCTAGTTGGTCATAATACAAACGTTGACTAATTTGCAACTACAATATAGCCGTCGGTCCTAACATGTTATTATAATTATTATATATTAAATTATACAGTTGAGAAATTACAAATTACGATAATATAAGCGCGATGAAAGTCTACATCCTCTGTATTCGAAATTTAAGTAAGTACACTGTGTGTGTATGTCACTCAACTAAGCGGAGTGAGGACTTACGTACAGCTGCTGGGGGCAGTTGGCTACGAGGAGATAAAGATCGAGCTCAGTAGCGTGCTGTTAACGAGGACTATGCCCAGCAGTGGACGTGACTAGGCTGATCATGATGATGATTATATACAGTACAAAATGAGGTTCTTTAAACGTAAAGTTAAAATGTTCCTTTGAATCAACGGTTCAGGTTTGAATCAGTTGAATCGATTACACGGGTAACCCCTCTGATGTTATAATTGTCTAATCACGACCAACTTTCCACTATCACGTGAGCCACCTGCCTATTTGCCATACCTTTAGATATAAAAAATGAGACATCACTTTGTACAATTATACTTAATTGAAGTGCATTTTAGAAAAGAAGAAACTATACACATCGGCATTACAACTAGAGGGGGTAGGGGTGATCTATATGTGTGCTGGTGAAGACCATCTCAGTCCCTACTCGTATGAGTAGCAACGCGTCTGTGAGCAACTTTAAATAGATCAGACTCTAATTAACGCTAACTGAAGTTATACTTTAATTGAACTGACTAGTAACAGTGGGGCGGTCTGCCTATTCATAGCTACATGACCTGCCCGCCTGTGGGCAGCAGCGTAGGCGGTGCGAGAAGCTTTCAATATCTACATAAAGGGTTGTTCGAATTCACCCCCGTCACATTCTAAGTAATTTTTCTACCGACAACCACAGCGGGAAAAGTTATTGTCAATTGTACATACAGGATCAACCTCAACGCAAATGGAAAAAGCTTGGAAAAATAATGAGTGTTTAATTCAAAGGGTGTTTTTGCTATTGATTCTGTTTTTCTGACTATAAAATTTACTCTGTTTTTTGCAATCAACTTCGGATAAAAAACCTGACAATCGAAGAACAATCGAACAAAAAAACCTGGAAGAAGCACATCACATCTGTAAGGATACAGATATATGTATAACACTCGATGCCCTCTGTCTATCCCGTTGGGGACCAGGCGTGACGAAATAACAATGGTATTAATTTTAAAAATCGAGCAATTCATAATGTAAGGCCGTTTAAAAATGTGTCGTTAGTGTTGCATATGATTGCTAAATCAAAATGACAATGCCCGCAACAAAGACAATCACTTAAGAACGTCGGTCCGAGCAACGTTATTAACATATTGTTCTCTTTATTTTCCCACCTAATCTTGTTGATTATGTGTATTTGATAGATGTAATTACTTATTAAAATTACAGACATACATATGTACAATTCGAAGACCTCGTTGGTTGCGTGGTTGCAAGCGAGACTGCCGATCGAGAGGTCCCGGGTTCGATCATCAGGTCCGGTAAAATATTATTCAATAAAGCTTCACCTCCTAACACATGGTATGGCGTAATACATTAAACATAACTGGTGAATAGCCCGGGAGTACTAAACTCTTCTGCTTACCCCATCGAGCAAATACGTCGTAAAATGTTATAATTATACATACTTAAATATAGGTCGATTTAAATAGTTACATGGTTAGGGGTGCTGATATACGGTGCTGTCTACACTGTAAGCGACCTGGCGTGACGATATCAATAACAATATACTCGTACTGCCTGATTCTATTTTATCATCGTTTATTGCTCTTAGCTTATTGTAATAAAAAGAACGATAAGTTTATCTCATCGCATTTTTTAGGATGAGCTCTTAAAAAAACATAAATTAATATTTTTTAACCCAATGATGATAATATTATTGTTTTGTACTCAATAAATAGGTATCATAAATGTCACGACGGCTCAAGAGCGATTGGACCTTCGTCCGATCGATTGCCGAAAACCGAAAAAAAAATCGCATGACGCCCTCCAATTAAACAAAACTTCCTATACTTGGTGGCATCTCCCTAGCTTGCACAACCGATTCTAGCCTTTCTCTGCCCCACCGCCACTACTGTTTAGGTATATAGTTCTGTGATATCGTCCGAGGAACATCACACTAGTTACGATCACCAGTGACCCCACACTAAGCACCATGAGAGCCTTCGTAGCGGTAAGTCCAGTGCCAGTGCCGTGTCAGTGTTAAAAAAAAGAAAAAATTCATAAAAGTGTCAAGTGCCGTGACGTTCGGAAATCAAACAGTGCATTAGAAAAAAACATCCTTAAAAAATTTAATTTTCGAATTCGGAAAGTTCATATTCCTACGCGCTTCGTATTGTGTTTGTGATTTGAATTTGGAACGGCTTTGCACGTTCCGTCTATGCACTCGTTGATTTCTGAACAGTTGGAAAGGCTCTATGATCATTATCGTTTTAAAATCTAAGTGAGAGAATCATTACGAACACAGTCTCAGTAATTTTGACTTTTATTTATAACGTTATAACTATGGCTACATTTTAAATTACGTATTTATTTAACTTAATTTTGTATGATTTCTAAAGCTTTCAGGAATTGAGGAACCAATACTAATATATTCATCTCGCGAATGAAAATTTTTTTTGGTATAAAAACGCGAGTACAGCAAAATCCAAAAAAACTAAAAAAAAAACAAGAATTTTCATACAATGTAACAAAATCCCTTATTATCACAAATTTAAAACAACCCAGAACATTTATATCCCAATTTCATTAAAGTATTATTTTCATGGCAATCTAAATAAAAATTAATGATCTCTAGATTTAAAATATACCAGTAAAAATTCCAGTTTTAGCTCACAATTTCGGAATTCAGAATAAAATTCACACTTCACAAAAATTTAGAATAAAATTCATATTAAACTGTTTAAATCGTTTCCCTTTTTCCCTCTCAAAAAAACGTTGAATGCATTGTTTTTACACATGCAACATTAATGCATACATAATAAAGAAAGACTTCCGTCCGCGAGACAAATTTGAATCTACTCAGCTGGGTTGTACGAAGTAATGATTTAAGGCTTAATGTCACTCTCTGACAGTTGATTCTCTGCTTTGGGTTCGAATTCGAATAGATAGCCACCGATCAACATTTCAATTTTAGATAATAACTGAATACGAAAGTCCCTATCACTGAAAGACGAAAAAATAGCCGACGCGAATAAATATAAAATTGTTATTATAATTCTATATTTGTCGGTTTGGTATTCATCACACGTACGATCTACAGCGGCATTTGGTACTTCACTCCGATGGGTTGGGGTTCAAATCCGCGCCGCTGACTTTACTCACATAATATGTTTTTAATCTTAAATACCACTCGCTTTAACCGCGAATGATAATATTAAAAACTTACATGTATCAGTTTTTTGGTAACTTCCTTTTGAGCGTGTGAAGCCTGCCAAACCTCGCTTGGCCAGTGTGATATAAAAACAATACACACAGATTTAATAAATGGTCGAAAAAAAAAACAAAAATTAGTATATCTATAGTGCTACCTGTCAATCCCGGAAGGTACCTGGTAGTGCGAAATAATAGTGATTGTATAAAAAATTGGTAAAAAAATCAATAAATTTCGTTTAACGAATATTAAACATTCCATGTTCACTCAGGGTGAGTTAGGAGACGCTAACGACTGCGAAACTGTCACGAGTACTTTCACTTTCATGTGAACCCACCTTTATAATACACGTACCGTCTCATTTCAGATAATTATCGTATTGAAAATCTCCACAATGTATCAGATAAAAGTCTATCTAGATAACTTACTAACTCTAAGCACGCTATGATATTTTTTCCTACCCGCGTCATTTCAATAATTTCTTATCAAACCAATAATGGGTTATAAATCGATTGTGTTCTGGAGAAGTTGCCTGAAAACGTTCTCACAGTATCAAAAATAAAAATAGTGTGAACTGATTATGTATGGCATATGTAAAGCGATTGAAAAGAACAGGTATTGACAACTGCAGTTCGTTTTTGTTACAGCTGTTAGGTGTAGAGTTGCAGAGTTTGGTTATTGCACTTAGCAGCAGATGTAGCTAGAGACGTAACGTAACTACGCGCCTGTAAGCCCCGAAGAGGTAGGCAGAGGAATGCAAACACTCCCACGTTTCA
>DWTO01006283.1:0-10131 GCA_018244755.1 Jemadia pseudognetus
GTGTTCGACCCGGGAATCGAACCCGGGACCTCCCGATCGTCAGTCGCACTTGCAACCAACACGACCAACGAGTCAGTATTAAGAAGTATTAGTGATTATATTACTTTATATAGGAACTGTCTGCATGTCTGCATGGCCTGAAACGTACACGAATACCTTATATATTACCTACATGAGAACCTTGGAGTAAACCGCGTCTTATCTATATTTATCCTAATATGTACTTATAGGTACGTATGTATAATCTGAATTCCTCTACGTTAAAAACTAGTATGATATAAATACTAAAACGGTGATAAAATAAAAAACCAAACACTCCATCAAACGGAACAGCCACCTGTTTGAAGAACTATTCAATTGTTTAAAGAACTAGCCATTAACCCCATTCCAGTGTCCGGTTTTATCACGTTAATTGGCGAACAGTTATCAGTTTACGACTCTAAAACGGTATATAAACGATAATAAGATATGCTTCTTAATTCATTAACATACATACTTTTATTTTATCATAAACGCCAAATGCAACATTAAAAATGAAATATGAAGGTACAAATTTTTAATGTCTACATTTGTTGTTATGTTGTGTTTTGACATTTTTATGGAACGTAGGAAATAGGTTAATAATTACATAGATTGTACGACGAAATTATGTTAGTATTTAAGAGCATTGCAAGTGATATACTAGACTCCGTGGTCTATGGTTTTACTGAAATGTTTATATAATAAGAAATTGAAGGCTTATATTCGTAAATATCCCCGGATTTCCAGATTTTTGATTTAGTAACAACCTGGAGACCTTAATTTAATAACCGCTAATAAGTAAATCAATCTGATCCACGCTACTAGACACTAACACTTGCATCTAGAGTTATTACTCGTGGTAGAGTTGTGGTCTTCATTGTTTTCCTGCCAATCGATTTTAAGAAATAATTATAGTTTCAACCTGGTTTCTCATAAAGATCCACCACGATCTCAAATAAGCTCAAGAAAATATCGATGGATATTAAATTGTTTTTCATGAGCGAGATATGTTACAGGAAACAAAAAATTTATACTGTCGTGATTCAAGTACCTAATTCATACAACCATACTGAATAGTAGTGAATAGGATTTTCCTCTTCCTGCCCGATATGATTTTCTGGAAACGAAAAGTAATACATATTCCATATATAAAATGCCGTATTGATAATAACGTTCCATGAATTCATTGTTATCTGTGCCGACTAGTTGGCGGATTTAACTGTTATCTTTGCAATGTATGTACAATGTGCATACAATTTATGTATGTATGTATATGTTTGTATGTATGATGGTGTGCATATCGAGTGAACATTAGAGATGTATATGTACGTAAAACCTATACCTTTCGTTTGACAATATAATTAGTCTTTCCTTTAAGAATAATGTAAACTACATTAGGAGGGGTCGAACTTAATTTTTTTAAATCGCTCTTAAAACAATTTAAATATAAATATGTACTCATAAAAGGCATGTAATCGAAGTAGGTATATATGGCATATTTACCTAGTAGCGAAGAGAGAAAAACGACTTTGATATATCTAAATTATTTTCTTTTTTATTCTTAACACTGTTACTAAAAACCTAAGAATATTACACATTGTTTTGTTGACTGATGGCTAAATACAACCCAGATCTAAATTAACTATCATTATAATTGGTCGTGACGTCACCAGAATGCTTACTCGGAATTTATTACTCATAATGTGAATCGTTCTTTGTTGACGGATTACATTTCGTGGTCGGTTTTTTAAGTCGTTTAGTAGTACGTTTTATATGCCATTATATGTTAATAATTCTCGTAAGTGACTTTCGGATTAGTACGAAATATCCGTGACTTGTTCAGGATAAAATATACAGAAACCCTTTTTAAAAACCCTGTACAAATACATATATTTTTTGTATTATATTTGCTACGTACTTTTTGTATGTACTTTCACTAAATATATGCTAGTGTACTGCTACTTGTGATGAGTTTCGATTGATTCGATTTTTAATTGAGAGATGATGAGTGAGTTTCTATTACATGAAAATATTTATTGTTACTGTAAGAAAGCTCACATGGTAGGTATAGAAATAGAGGGCAGCTAGAGGAGAGCAGTGTAAATAAAGGGTTTAATTTAATTGAAGATACATTTAGGTATAATATGTAATAATTAAAAAAAAGTCAATTTCTAATAACATTTAAGTATCATTGATTTGATTTTGAAAAGACGTTGATAGTAATATTTCTTTTGAGGAATTTAATTGGAGAATTCACTCTTGCTTTTTAGGTATCTATATACATATTTTTGGACGCTAATGGCGTTTCACTGATAACTAAGTAATTAATGGTCGTTTTTATCTTTTTCCAATTAAAGTTATTAGAGACGTATTGATACGAAGAATTTCCAATAAATGTGTGTGTGCCAATATTTTATATATATTAACAGATTTTCTGCCTAATTGTACATATTTAAACTGTCAGGTATTAAAACGGTAAATTGTTCCTAACTAAATTAGATTGCCTAGTTGTTGTGAGGTACTCAAAGAACGACAAAACAGTACGAGACATTTCACATTACACATACACATACACATTGTGTAACTATGTGTATATGTCATGTGTGTCATGTGTTTCATATACTTACACATTGTGTAAGTATATGAAACAAATTGTTTCTCATATCTCAAGTCATATAGGTACATACAGTAAGATATACGAGTAATTAGTAGTGTATTCGGTGCTACAGTGTCCCTCATTCTTGTTCAGATAGCGTATATAAATATTTAGTGGAAAATAAATAAAACCTATCCAAGCTATGATCTGGGTAAAGCTTAGGTCAAATTTGCCAATAAATTACCTCCTTGGTGTCGAAATGCATATTTAACGACATTAATGTTCGCAAACATCGATAAATTCACTTTTTATTACCACGACATACATCCATTATTTGTATTTTTTGTGTTATTTAGTACCCTATCGAATTTCTATCTAATACCGTTGTTTTAAGTGGTTAGAAATACTCATATTTGTATACGATCTTTAGCTGTTTGCCAAATAATTTCTGTGTCAAATATGCGATACAATCAAAAAAAATTTAATTTAATTAAAATAAATATTTAAACAAGGCAACTGTTTCATACAGCTCACATATGCTGGCTGGTTTAAGATGGCTTTACAAATATAAAATTACTTAATTACTATGCACATAACAAAAAAAGACATAAAACAGAAGAAATAAAATTGAGCAACAAGCGGTCCTATCGCTAAAAAAGTGATCATTCCTAGGGAATCTTAATGTAGGGAGCCATAATGTAGAAAGCCCTAATGTAGGGAACCTTAATTTAGCCTTAATGAGGGCATTCTAGGTGCCAAAAGGTAATTTAAGTTTGTAAGCAGTATACCTCTATGTGCGTGAAGTCGCAAATAACAGCTAGTTTTGATGGCAAATACAAATCCACATTAAACTATAAAAAGTAATGCAATATACTTTATTTTGTCTTTCCAGATGGAGATTAAAAACTACAGACGCCGAGATGCATCGTTTCTGACGTACTGGATATTTCTATTGCAGGTTGGTAACTTAACATGACTCATAACACAATATAGAAGACATTGACTGTGATTGGAACGAACGGTTGGTAAAGTGCCACTTGTCTGAAGTTTGTGATCATTGAGAACAAGTTAAGTACCTAGTATCTACTTCGCTTCGATTTAGTAGCAAATTCTTTAACCGACTTCAAAAAGGAGGAGGTATTCAATTCGTCTGTTTTTTTTTTCTCTTTTTTTTATGTTTGACGTTGGAAACTGATTCGGAAGAGCTTAGAATATTCAAACGCTAAATGGAATTTTTGTTTTTGGATTCAGAGAATTGGTTGCCGTTATTCGTCGGCATTAATTTATTGGACTAATATTTTTTTCCTTGGTGACAATATTTTATTTACTAATTATACGAATTACCATCTATGTGAAAACACATATCGTAATATACGTTTTGCAATGTATTGTTTTAATAGTTTTTCCATATTTCCAGATGCTAGGAAGTGCTCGTCGCGGAGCCGAAGGTCATGGCAGGCTCATGGATCCTCCGGCTAGGAACTCCATGTGGCGGTTTGGATATCCCAACCCCGTCAACTACAACGACAATGAATTGTTTTGCGGAGGGTACGCCGGTCAGTATCGATTAACAATCAAAAGAGAAACTTTACAAAATAACAAATAAAACCTCAGGGTTTTAAAACTAGAAGCGGGTGTTAACGTTAACCATCCAAATTCAACTTGCTCCCTGAAAACAAAGACTTCTTAAAAATAAACTATGAACATACCTACATATATACATTAGGTGAAACGTGGGAGTGTTCTGCACTCCTCTGGCTACTTCTTCGGGGATTACAGGCGTGATGTTACGTATGAAAACATATTTTTAAAATTACATTTACCACAACACAATCTTATGTGCGACGAAGTTTTAATGTTGTTACCAGAAGAATAGCTCTTAGTGAATCAAATATTTGAGTATCTTGGCAGCGAATCGTACGCAGGGCGTTACCCTTGCATTCGGAGGCACTCGACAAACACATTTTTTTGAGTCATGATTAAATTAATGTTAGGCAGCGGAACCAAAATATCTCGCACAATAACTCAAAGGCTTAGATATAAAATATGAAGTTTGAAGTTGTTTATTTACATAATTATAATTTGATTTGAGTACATCAATTTATATGTAAAGTAACTGGTAAAACGTGGGAATGGTTCTGCATTCCTCTGCCTACCTCTTCGGGGATTACAGGCGTGAAGTTACTTTTTTTCTTTAATTTATATGTAAAATCACTGTTTACTGCCTCGTAGGTCTATTTGGTTGCAAGCTTGCAATTTGATAGGTTGTATATTATACTCCTCTACCTACCTCTTCGTGACTTCCCAGGCGTGATTTTACGTTGTAAAAAATCACTACGATAAAGCAGACGGTAGTGCTTGATCAAAGAGTCTGTTAGTGTACAAAGTAAATATTGTTATAACTAATCCCGCATTTAGAAATTAAGTGTGAAGCTTTTATGCTAAGTAAACACTCTCCGCACACGTATAAACGATTTTAGATCCCAAATTTTACTGAAGTCGACTACAGACTAATGTTTATTTAACTGCGATTAATGTACGAAATATCCGGTTGGAACACTTTAATATTTTCCGTTATTTTTGTATACCTAACTTAAGTTGTAGTGTCACTGTTTTATCGGACCTATAAATTTACTAAGGATAAGTAACGAATAAATTGAGGAAGTAATTTTTCAAAAACAAAGTATTTTTGTGGCTGGTTGTATGACATTTGGTTGGTTGGTGTCGACATTTGGATCAGGACGTAAGTAGTGGAATGTGTGTTCAGTCCAGTGGGAGCAGAACTCAGGGCGCTGCGGCGTATGCGGAGACGCAGACCACCTCACAATACCGAGGCCGCACGAGGCAGGTGGGATGTATGGCAAGGGTATCATCACGAAATTCTACAGCGTTGGCCAGGTGCATTTTCTCTGAATAGACCATAAATACTCTTTGCATATTTTTCTCTTTTCATTCTGGGAGTAAGTAGACTTAAAGTTAACAGATTTAAATCCGAATCTTATTACCTATTCAAGTCAACCTAATCATACGATTTACTGATTTTCCCATAAGAAAAACAACTCGCATCTACTTTTTCATAATACTAATAATAATTGGTCAATGTCTAATATTTTGCAGGAGATCGAAGTGGAAGTTGAGCTTACGGCCAATCATCTGGGGACATTCGTTATGAAGCTTTGTCCAAACAATAACCCTAAACAAGAAGCCACACAGGAATGCTTTGACAGGTAATCAGGCCATATTTGTCAAATAATACGACCAGGCCATATTTGTCCGGGTCGGGTCCGGTATAGATAAGATTACTCAAACCGTAGAACAATAATAGGCTGCGAACGAAAACGAGAGGGCAAGGAGAACTGGTGGGTTGTACAGATGAAAACAATAATGATAGCATGTTGAACAAGAGTTCTACCATCAATTATAGGATTATAATCCCTGACAAACTTATATTTTTTCTGCAATTGAATATCACTCACAATAACGTTCAGAGGATCATCATGAAGAAACTTGTGAGTTCTATGTAATATTCTTTAAGATATTTCAAGTCTGCCAACTCGCATGTGGATGGCGTAGTGAACTACGAATCTAAACTTTTTTTGAGAAGTTACATATGTTCAACAATGCAACGGTACATGGGTTAGCATAGAGATACTGATCCTATAAGTTACAATTTTGCAATCCAAATAAATTTCCGCCTATACTCTAAACAACGTGACGATTTCTATCCAGGTACCCGTTGTATATATCTGGAACAAGAGGAGACAGATTTCTGATTCCTCTTGACACGGCCAAGAAGGAAATCTTTAGATACAGGGTGCGACTTCCGCCGTACGTGACTTGCACACAGTGTGTTTTGCAATGGACTTACTACACAGGTTTGTTTTTAAAAATATGTAATATGCCATAAAAGTTTTAAGGAGTACTGTAAACAACATAATATGTTCAATGTGTAATCTGGATGAAATGACGATGGCTTCACTCTTCGCTTTATTCTATTTTTTAATACAAAAGTTAGAAGAAATATAAGGTATATCTGGTTATTTAATTTCCATTTAAATATCAATAGGTCCGGTTTTAATAATGAGTGGATTCTTCATTTTAATATATATGAAAAGCGATAGCAAAAAATATATGATTAGAGGTTGGAGTTAGAACCAATGTTTAATCCGAGAAAATACTTATTTTTAGGGAACATGTGGGGGATCTGTCCAAACGGCACTGAAGCCGTGGGCTGCGGCCGATCGGAAACCTTTAGGAACTGCGCAGACGTGAGCGTGATCACTAGTACTGGCGGCCTGCCCCCAGCCTTCGCCGGCAGCCTCCGTACAGACAACCCCTTCTTGTTGTACTATCGCGACTACGCTATGCCCCAGAACGTATACCCACTTGTTGTCAGGTATGACAGTGTCAGCATAATTTCACACGGATCTTGTCATTTTATTTCTATTGCAGTACATTTCTCCTCACCAGTTTTCTTTTACAGTTCAGATTTTCGGTTCATTTGGTCTGTGTTCGATGTGTGTGTTGTAACATTGTTACATGTATTTGTTTTATTGTTGTGTTTTGTATGTACAAAATTGTTAAATAGGTACGTGTTGCATTTTTGTTGAATGTTGTATGTTGTTATGTTGTGTTGTTTTTAAAATACTCTGTTCTTTATCAAACTATCGATCGACATCATCAATATAATATTTATTATCTAAATAATCAGTATTATATTCACTGTATATTACGCACAAATATCAATATCAAAAATATTACTTATAGATATTAATATGGTATATAGTATGCTTAATGTAATTTATTATTAATGTTTTGTTTATTATGTTTCGTGCTTAATATTTCAGAAATTTCCAACATGATATTGAAAAGGGAGCATTACGTGTAATTAGGTAAAATATAATAAATATATATCATATATGTATAATTATAACATAATGATGTTTATTATATTTTCAACTGTCAAATGAATAACACGCACTGTTTCATGCATCATATTTTCTTTCAGCAATGATATATCAGAGACAGAGGGGGACGTAGGTCCGCAAATCATTAGGTATATTTGTTTTTGTTTTGGAATGAAGGTGTTTGATATTGGAGGTGACGGCAAATCTTCGTCGGCAAAGTTTCGGCGTTCGGTGTCCATGTTGTGAATAATTTCCTAATCTTTGTCTTGACCAAACTTATAGCCATGTTTGTATTTATTGTAATCGTATGACTTGTGACTAACCTTGTACATGTTATTGACCTTTTGTAAAATAAATATTATCTTTCTAGTATTGTATATAATATATCCGTTGTGTATTATAATAATATGTATATCGTGACTGTTGATTCACTGTATATTTAATAGATAAATTGTATTGTTGTAGTAGTTAGTGGATAACTGATGCAAAGTTGCAAATGTTTAAACTTCTGAATGTAAGTACTAAAAAGACAAAGTTAAACCATCAGGAGGAGGAGGCGTGATTATTACTTATTGTTAGTCATGCACTGAGACTGCATCGGTTCGTCGATGTGGAAGTAATGGCCAAGTACGATGATGCGATGTAAAAGTAAAATTGACATTGGGACTGATGTAAACTTGTAAATGTTTGTATATGTTGTAAATAATATATTGTTATAATTCTGTGACATTTGTGCCTGAAACCCATCGATCCTGGGATAGGGTTTATTGAATAATTCATAACAAAACGTACGTTACGATTGTTAGCTGTGAACGTCGTTAATGGATGCTAATACGTCGGAAGAAATTTCTAAATTATCTGCTTTGAATATATGCCGAATTCATCGTATTTTATCTTAGAACTTCAGATTAAGTTCTAATGTTGTCTTACAATCTTCAATATCGACCCTTTTTTTGTTGTATTGTTGTATAGGGGTCGTCTGTCAGGCCTGCAGTAAGATCACTAAATTGACCACTCTCGTGAATATTTACAGAGACCAGGTGTGTGTGCCGTCTGACGGGTATAGGTTGATCCCAGGCATGCAGAACTGGTGTCAGACGAATTGTCTACGTTATCCGCCCAATTGTCCAGAAGCTTTATGTACTTGTCCGTGAGTAACTTCATAAAACTTATTCGAAAAGTACTTACGTATTAATAAATAGCTATCATTCGTATTATTATTGATTTTTGGAATATTCCTGTATAACAGGTTATAGAATAGCCTAACAGTAATAAGAAAGAACGAATCACAAATATGTTAAAGTGTAGGTATCAAATTTTATATTTACCGATGTTGCAGGCAAGCGTGTGAAGCGATTGGCGAGTTGGAGGGCCGTGACGGCGCCGATGTGTACTGCATGGACCAGTGTATCGTTTATCCGCCACACTGCCCCAAGAATAGATGCCACTGCTACTAATCACCTTGATTCGCATTTGTTTTACAATGTTTGTTGCAAAATACTTTTGAAAATAAATCGGTTGATGATCATTTAGAGTGTTAAAAGATATTAGTTGCAGACAATAACGTTAATTAAATCAGGAATTTTGGTGATACAATAATTAGATTTTTGTGTGTTGTGTACTCGAAGCAGTTCGTCCTAGAATGCATCAAATATCGAATTACAAATATCGAATTTTAGGATCAATAAAATGTGTAGTGCCAAATGAATAAAGTTCTTTATATTTACTGTAATAAGTCTCAAATTCTTATTGTTTGCTGTTGTGTCATAAAGTAACTCTAAAAGAAAACAATTCTGACTATACTCATACAACAATAAAACTTTTAATCATTCCTTAAGAGATTTAAATATCTATCGCATATTTGTATTGGTTGATTAATTCAAAAAGAAATATTTTAAATAGATTTTAAATGTACCTATATGTATTTCTGATGAATTCCTGATTGTATTTATTCATGCCATTCATTTCTTCAGATTCCCAGCACTTAAAGTTTATTGATTTTTTATTGCCATCCTAAGGAACGGAGACGATAATAATTATTATTTGTACAGACCAATCGTCAGTTTTGTTTTTTGCAACATGTAATATAATAAAGAAAAAAAGGTAAATCGTAAATACGAATACATTATTGAAATTGTTGATTAGATTTCCAAGTAGTTTAAAATTTATATTATAATTATGTACAGCTGTATATATTAATATTTACTTAAAATATTACATGTCACTTTTCCGTGTTTATATGATAATGCCAGATTTTGTGAATAAGGTATTTTTTGTAAAATAAATGTATAAATTAAATCACAGTATTTTATTTTATCTGAATACAAAAGAACCCAAAACTAAACCTCACCCAGATATTGATATTAAACAGAAGTGTTTATATTTCGGGCAAGATTTATGTTGTTTTACACAAATAGTATTAACCAGTAACTTTTTAATCTCTCACTCCGGGAGACCGGGTTCAAATCCTAGCTCGAACCTCTTAAAAAGGTGCGTTTCAAGTTTCATTTGCTATAACGGTGAAGGGAAACATCGTGAGGAAACCTTAGAGTTCTCGATAAAAAAGTTGTTCTCTAAGGCGTGTGAAGTCTACCAACCCGAACTTGG
>DWTO01006284.1:0-10130 GCA_018244755.1 Jemadia pseudognetus
TAAGTGCGACTGCCTATCAGGAGGCCCTGGGTTCAATTCCCGGGTTGGGAACTATAGAATTTGTCTAATTTAGATTTCCTAGTAGTGGCTTGGAGTCTGGATTTGTACCCGGTGTATGACAATAGGTTCACCACCTATTCCATAGTGGGACGTAAACGTATGTAACTGATAAAACGTGGGTGTGTTCTACAATTCTCTGCCTACATCTTCGGGGATAACAGGCGTGAATAACTTGTTATATTAAATAAATTATTTGTGAATAGACATTAGAATAATTATTACTATTCATATGATATGAATCCAGGTTTGTTATGGAACAGTCAAAAAGCATTGAGTGGTAAATATCTCTATCCTTATAGAACTGACGTGCTTTAACTAAATACACTCGTTACTATAGACAAGCGCCAGTTGATTTCTGCGTAGGTATATAGATATTTATTTTATTCCTTGAAAATTCAAGTATTTTTTCCTCCTACGTTCAAGACAGGATGAACAGGTTTTCTTAGTCCGGGATATACTAACACGTAGAAAGTGAAAAGAAAATTGAATGCGATGGTACCCCAGCACCGGAGCACATTAAGTACTTAAGTTTTAATTCGATAACTCGGCTGTTCCTTAGTCAAAGATTACGACGAGTATTACAGTAGAACCAATACATACAAGCGGCCGAATCTACCTACGAGCAGGTTACCTACAAATAGTTTTTCAGTATATATTTTGTGTTAAATGACATTAGATACCTACGCATAATTCGGATATTACGCATATAATTTCGAAAGTTTCATAAGCTTTTAAATTGATCATCGTATCAAAAATTTTAGTTACACAATTATGTGCAGTATTACTTAAGACCTAACATGTACATACATTTTTAAGTTACACTTCGAATCAGTCAATCAATTTTATTAAGTTAAAGTTATTTTGCGATGATACGCGAGGGAAAAGGATGATAGTTTATATATTTTATACCCGTTGCGTATACAGTGACTATCTAATCGGAAATATAATACATACGCATACAGTATGAAAAATGTTTGTTAGCCACCCAAGTCCAGTCGAAGGATATGATCAAGTTGATCAATGTACGAGTAATACGAATTTGAAGCACTGTAGAATTCTTTCGCTGTGCCCAACTGACGGAGTTGGGCACGTGGGTGTAATTTGTGAGATTACGCGTCCCGGGATCCGAGGGATCGCCTAAGCTGGGACTACAGCGATGCAGGGCGATTGTGGCCGCAAGATTACGGGCACGGGATTGAGGGCCAGAAGTTGCGCGGCACGTAACTTAAGGATTAATTCTGCGCGCTTACCCGATATGATTTTATAATCTTAGTACCTTGGAGTTTAATAGTTTAGTTTGTACCTGTGTGGGGCCTAATATATAACAATTAGTAGAGATATTAGAATCTTAATATTCACTGGTAAAAAGTGTATAATAAATCTTTTAATTACTTTTATTAATTGCGTGGCGTTACCTTCGCTCTGTCACTACACATTCTACGTTTAAAAGACTTACCTCTTCGGGGATTACAAGCGTGATATTACGTATTTGATTATATAATAATACGAATGTACAAACTAACTTTTGAAATTCTGCAGACAGCACAGCCTAATCACAGATAAACCCTCTGCTCAGCAGTCAGGATTAAGAACCACTGAATCTAAGATCCAGTGTATGATAGAGTCTATTAAGATATTGCAACGAACATTAGAAATGAATTGGTAATAATAATTCATCTATTTAGTAAAATAACGACCGCAGATAACTATGTGCGAATAGATATCACTTGTACAACGTAGGTAGCCAATTGACGCCAAAATTCTTCAACAATTTCAATACCATAATTGAATAACTACTGATATTTTATTGAAAATTGGTACCAAATGCCAAATTTAATTCTACGACACTTACGTTAGCTATAAATTCGCTTAGCGAACTATTTCCCAGTGGGAGAGCGTACGAAAGATATTTCGCATTTGCCTTCAGAGGGGGTGGCAACCAGCCAGGTGTGGTTTGAATAAAATTAGCACTTACTTCCCGCCCAATAAAATTGAAGTTCTCGGTATGATTAAAGTATGTTTTGTACGAGACTAAATTAGTTTTGGAACGTCATACGGTACTGCACAATCTCTCTTGCAAATACATATCTCTATCCTTACAGAACTGCCACTCCACTTTCATCACTCTCTTCATACATGCGCGCAGGTTCAAATACTTCTGACTCCTCCATCAGCCAGTATCTGGCCTATTTGACCAAGATACGTGAGTCTTGGCTTCCCACGGCACCTGCGTCCATCACCATTCGTTAATTATTTTATTTATACAACAGCATTTATTCATACACGTATTAACATGGTACTAACTAATGACGTGAACAATAATTTAACATAACGTTATAATCCGTCGACGTCAGTATTAAGGGCCCCATAAACGCGAAGCAACCGAGTGTTCGGAATGCCGCGTCATCGCTCTCCTGTAATGATGCCTCATAAGGGTGTATTAAGGGCGTTTTAATTACGCGCTTCATTGCTGTTTTTCCTTTTCATGTGAAATTTAAGGACGATTTAACGTAACATCACACCTGTAATCCGTTGTAAGGTAGGCAGAGGAATGTAGCACACTCCCACGTTTCACCAGTGATGTGAAATTTAACGAATATTTAATTTATTCTTAACGTAATATATCTTTCCTCGTATAAAGTAATAACCATATTATGGCTTAGACGCAGAGCACAGCGTCACTTATCCTTACATACGTGCCGTGTATTTTCTACATTCCTCAAACTGTTCAATCACGCAACTACAAATTTAGTATTCTCATTAACACAATTGTACGCTGTATATCAACTCTGTTAACCACACGTATCTACGAAATACGTATCTGTGTGACCTGACAAAGCATTTTTCAATCCAAATTCAATTTCAGTATTAAATCGGTGTTAGGAGATTTTGTGTTTAGCAACTTTCATCCTTATTACAAGACAACAGCTGATATTAAACGAAGAGAGAACAGCAGATAGGGTATTACTAAATATAATATCTTGTTCAAAGCGTCCAAATTGCTTTTAAAATTCTGTTCGCGGCCAAACGTTGCATGTATGAACGATGGAAAATAAAAGGCAAGGTAATTTAGAAATGATACTATATCCGTTGCTGAAGTCGGACCGCCCAAAAACAAGTTCATCGCACGTTTCAAATCAGTAAGACGCATTGCGAGATCTTTATTTTGTAAAATATAAAGTTGAAGATCGCTTAACGGTCTTGCCAACATGAAAGTACCCATTCATTTTCACTCGCAAATCATTAAGGCACATCACCTGATCTTTATTCCGATGGAGTATGGTCGCAATTGGCTTAATATCAGTGTCTTAGTGAGATGAGCGCCATAAGGAAGTATTCTAAGATCTTGCCACGCAGAGCACGTCCGAGGCTTGTTAGAGAGTCGGAGTTTTATTTTCTTTCTATTTAGCGCTCCGAAGGGTAGTTAGGTTTCGTCTTAATTATCCCCACTTAGCGCTGCGTAGAACATTTTTTATATCGTATGGAATAGAAATCGTTGAATTTCGCTTGTTGAATACATTTTCGTAGTATTAGGATGTTGATTTCATTCATTTCATTACAATGTGGTATTACAATAATTGTACGCTGGCATTTATATATTTTTATGTATTTTGTTATTTGTGTAGAACGTACGCTTATTTTAAATTGGTTATATTTAGGTACTGTAACCATTTATTTCATTTTTTATTTATGGTTTGTTTTATGGTTTAAGAATCTAATCATGAATTTATATTTATTGTAGGAAATGAGGCTCGTTAAAAAAGTATTTAAAAATACTTAAAATGCCACATAAATAAATAATAGATAGGTACATAAACTTAAATGAAACGTCCTTTTTGATTTAAAAACTAGCACCAGACCGACAAAGTTGCTTGATGAAATTACACTTTCAGTGGATGCGTCACGCGCGGATTTGATGTTGAACGTCGCGTTTCGAAATCTTGCTTTGCAATTTTTTAAAGCCGTGATATGAGTTCTTAGTTAATTATTGCACACTCCACAGTAACGTCGTAAAAGTAACCGTGAAGAAAATCTATCCCATGGCCAAACTCTACATTGTTCTAATGTATGACACGGTTCTCTTCTCAAAATGAGAACAGTTAAGATCATACTCTGCCAATCTAGCCAAGTGTGGGTTAGCAGAGTTTACGCGTTATTCACGTTAAAATAGTAATATTATTTCCAAATTCATCTGATTTAATATTGGGAAAGTATTATCTATTGAAAAGTAATTTTATGTCATCAATCTTTAAATGTGGAAATATGAGATAGAAGAGTTTGGGTTTTATAAAGATTAAGCTTGAACCGCGCAACGTGTACAAGTACCTTAATATATTTATAATGTACTTATTCTACATACATTCTGTAAATATGTGGAACCAATAAATTTATATAGGTATCTTTTTTGAAGATTTTCAAGTAAAATTATCATCTTCGAGAATGATAGTATGCTACAAATATAGTCGCATATATATTATATGCCAACTGGATGGACGGGCAAATTCAATGCAGTATAGCTTCATTCCGTAACGTGTGAACGCCTCTTATAATACAAGAAAGAAGCGCACAATAAGCAGCTGAGTCCTGAATCTTCGAATGGCGCGACGCTTTCATCGAATAGACTTGAACTTAGTTTGCGGCCGCACAATAAATCTCACAGGAACCAAACTGGATCAATAAGGAAGTACATTCCAGAATTTCCTGCAAACTATTATCCAAATTCACAAAGGGTCACTCACTGGTGATACATTTTCAACGGCGCTACAAAGAGCAAAGTCACATCTGCATATTGTAGGAAGATGTCACATCGCGCACGTAATAAGATTTTAACAAGATACTTGTGTATACAAATCGTCATCATCGTAATCATCATTATTTTAAACCGTTTCTTCGTTACTCTTTTGGGTGCGGTTCCACTCTCAGACAAGTTAATGCCGCAATATCTTTTAAGACGCATGAACCTCGCCAGTCTAAAACAATATGCATGCAAACAATGCATGCTATCGCCGATGCATCCCAGCTGAGCGCGAGACTCTCTCGCAACCTTGTTGGGCCTGGAACATACCCCACCACGCTGCTCCACTACATGAAACGTGCACATACATAACTTATATTTTAATCGTTTTCACAGTCATCAATTTAAATTTAGTTTTGTATTTATAGCTCACAGGTAGACATGGGCACAACAATGCAAGCTGCAATCCAGTTACATAAAAATTTCTGTACAGAATCGATTCAAAAAGCCATTTGAAATTACACAAAAGGTCCGAGTGAAGCATTCAGGTACAAATCGACTCAGTCCGAGCACGCCAACGTACTGAAATGAGCATATTTGTATAGAAATAAAAGTCATCGATTAACAAATTCACTATTAAGTCATCACTCTATTATAGCAGTCAGTAATTTAGTCATAAATCAGTCAATCTTCAGATCAAATATCAAGATCACCGGAATATAGGATAAAGGCAGGTTGGTATACAATATTCATGATAAGTAAATATTATAAAGTAACTTAAACTAGCATAGAAAAGTAAAGATAATTAGTACGTTACACTTGAAATTGTAGAGTAATCAACATCTTTCTTCGGAACTGCCTTCATTTACAATATAGATAGCATTCAATATGAGACAAAATATCTACATTTTGAAACAACAGAATCATAATTTCAACGCATATTTATCACAATGATGGAAAAAATAATAGATACAACAAAAAATATAAAATAAAATTTGGATAACAGTCAAAGCGTAAAATAAAGAGCGCTTTGTGAATATCCTCCTTTGAGGCAACGAATGGAAGTAGAATTGAGTTCATGCGCATTGTAATAGGCAATAAAACGAAATTTTTATTTCTGTGTTTTACACCGTTTTAGTAATCTATCTCTGTATAACAAAGCATCATTCATAATCCTAAAAGAACGCAACTGGGGTATAAGCCAACGGCTATTAAATTTATGAACGCCGCATTTTATTGGAGGCCTTAATATTTTGATAAGAAACGGAACAATTGTATACCTAAGTACGAGTACGTATTCAGAAGTTGGCGAGTAAAACAATTTTATGCCCAATATTTGATTCAGGCATCTACAGACATGATGGTATTAATCCCCACGCTGGGCATACGGTTTGGGGACCGCAGAGCACCGCTGCTTGCGCCCTCTACGCTGCTTTTAGGCGGCCAAGGCATGTAGACTGCGTCATGCGATTTGCCAGCGCCGGGTTTCTTCGTCTCTTGCAACACCTTACATTATTAAGTAATTCATTATTATCATTGAAGTTATTACTTAATTACTGTGTTTGGACGTTAAATTTGTAATATTTAAAAGATATTTTTTTTATATTACCAGTTAGACGAAGAGCAATTTTATTGGTTTTGTGTATAAAATGTCTGCTGAGCCTTAAAATCCGTCACTTCAAGCTATCAATCTAGCTTATTAAAAGAATAAAGCTTGGATCTTCTCAAATCCCCCCTCTGTTTCTAAATAGGATATTTTATAGCTATCACTTGTCTGATTTAAAGTCGTTTTCTTTATGTACGGTCTTTTTAGATCTTACCCTTACTACTCTAATTATCGTATCATGGTATTGTATTGTAAGTATTGCCTTCAAATAAGTTATCAAGAACGAAAAGGTAAGGCCTTTAATACGTAAATGCGTTTGTACCAATTTTGAACATTTTGTTACTTAATATACGGTTTCAAATAACTAATTTCCTTAAATATCTAACTTACAAATACGTTACTTGCAACCTTATTTAACGTGTCTATTCGCATTTCTCCATTTTTTATCACTGACGATTTGACGGCGGAGTTATTTTGATATTTTAAGAATATACTGGATACTCAAAGAAATGCGAACGTCATTGTATTTCATAGACACACCGCTTATGAGTTCAACATTTTCGAATTCAAATTCGAACAATTAATTTGAAACAATAGGTGTACAGTGGCATTATAAAAATAATGCTTAACTCTGTGTACCGCCCTTGTAGGTATAGATACATTAGTTTTGTTACAAAATGTATAAATATTTAACAATTATTGAATGTACATATACATTTAATTTACCGACCTCTAAATTAATCAAATTTACACACAAAATGTGTGTAACTACCGAGATCGCTGTTGACTGTTGACGCTGCAGAAGCGCTCACGATTTCATTAATTATCGTTCGGTCCAATGTCAACACGACACATCCCGACGTCGAAAAGCACCGGTACTTACAAATTACTTATTAATTACGCTGTTGTGATAACGTCAAGCTCGATGTAGAATTTTATTTTTCATGTTGTCTTATTGTTAACTACATTATATGCAAGTTTTTTACATTCTATTAAATTGGAGGTTTATCGCTATTTTACTCTTTTACGCATTGATTTAACGAAGTAAATGCCCGTTTGCTTCAATCAACTAAATGCAACCTACAAAATTTCTTTTTTATTTATTTATAATATGGCTCTTCTTACCACAAAATACTAATAATTCCTATCATATCTGTGTACTATGATCGAAACAGCACATTAAGCTATAATGCTATTTCTAACTAAGATTTAATACATTATTTATGGCAGCCAATCCTTTTACCGATATTCCCTATTTTGAAGCGGCAACTCCATTTCATTGACCGGCCAAAGCGTAATAATAAGTTTATAGGTCGGCCATTGTTGTTTGAAGTGTTGACTGAACTCTTCAGTGCACTCCGAACATTGCCGTAATCGCTCTAATGTGTATAACGGCGCTAACGTCAATATCCAGCTTCCTTCATAATGCGTCTAGCGAAGACTGGTATTCCGAATTCGGTTGGGTTATCCCGCGTTGGCGAGTTGGTCAACTGATATTGGAGGCATTCGTGAGGTATACGCGCAAACCGTCGCATTACACGGACGTTAAGCAAATATACGAAAAATGTAACAGACACCATGTGGAATCATTTATTTGTGTTTGCGATTATATAGCTTACGACCTGGTTATAAGATCGAATATTGAAAAGCAATGAAATTAATAAAGAAATAAATATTGCCCGAGTTTATTGACTTTCTTTACTATTATCGAATATTTATTTTCATTCAAATAACAAATGCGTGCTGAGAATGGTTTCATATAGAAACTTTTCTTGGTCAAAGTTTAAGTGAAGTTGTAAAATTTTATACAGTGATATAAATTTGTATGCTAGTTTGTATGTGTGTATTTTATATTTTATACACTTAATGTTTATATTTAAGGCGGTATCACACATTGGTAAGTCTGATTAAATTTATTTCGAAGTTATCAAAATAGGTTAAAATAGGCCAAATAAAGAGACATATTTATGTATAGAATTATATGTAGGTACAAACATATAATTATATGTAATTCATTATTAACCTATTTGACTCACCACTTATTCCATAATGGGACGTAAACATAACTGGTGAAACGTGGGAGTGTTCTACACTCCTCTGCCTGCCTCTTCGGGGATAACAGGCGTGATGTTACGTTTTTAATTCATTATTTAGTGATGTTTACATTATAGTCACAAGAATACTTTGTGATATATGCTTTTCTAACTAAACTCATTAATATCGGTCAACGAACATTGTAAAAGTGTATAATGTATCAATTTATAAACGTATAGTTTTGTTTGACTATATTAGTATTAGCTTCTGTCTGCAGCCTTTCGCAGATCGTCATCCCACCTGGAGGAATGGAAGCTGGATGTGGCAAGCCGAAGACAGGGCGCGGTGGCACTCTTTGGGGGAGGCCTTTGTCCAGCAGTGGACTTAGATGGGCTGATGATGATGATTAGTATTAACACTTCGGAATACTTTATGTGCTCAACTTTACGTCAAGTAATATAATCTTCACCTCAACTAATCTTTAACAGACACCCTTAGAGCCGCTGACGAGCGTTTGACCTGCTCACACGCATGTTTGATCATTTGATCCTGAATGTTTCCTTGATCCGGGAACAATCAGTAGCCTATCGAGAATTGCGGTAAAATCATTATTCAACGAACCCGCCTCTCACTAAACCCTGAGATCCCGAGCGAAGTGGGATTGACATGTGTTCTGTACGCTTGCTTCAGAAATTGGAATGTTTTTGCATAAAAATTCAGCACGCCACAGATCTAGGTACCTATTGACCGTGACAGATATTTCCGTATAATTAAAAATCGCAGTGACTCTGTGATCTGAAACAAATCCAAAATAAAATGAACAGAGATAATAAAAATAAATAAAAGATCAAATTCAATTGGGAGTCTCTCGAGGATAGTGTAACTTTAATAATCCATAGCTTACTTAAAGTTCAAAATAAGCACACATTTATCAGATCGAGCTATCCGCGAACATAACTTCTTTATTCTGTAAAGTTGGTGTGATACATAGCGCGCCGGCAGTGATGAATGCGCTAACTTATACTTATATTTTTGAACCGAACCATACCTAACGGCACTGTGATAGGAGAAAGCGTTTTTGCGCATACATTAAAATTATCTCGAATTCACAAACAACATTTATCCTGGAACTGGGGAAAAGTTGTAGAGCACTATATTGCTATGCCTGTATCTTCAAGAATTACAGGCGTGATGGTATAATTATCTATCCTATTTAAATGCGGTTCTCCTTTCAGTATGAAAAATGTAAAGGCTATAGTCAGCTATGCTGGGCAAGTGTAAGTTGATAGATTTCACTCCTTACCAGGAGTTTATATACACGTAAAACATATTTTACTATTAATTTACAACTAATTTGGCCGTAAAAGTGCACTTAAAACATTAAAATGTTATCCTGAAAAGTGGTAGTGAAACTGGTTGAATTAAAAACTCTGTTAACAATTAAAACGCACGAAATACCAGTGTTTCGGGACAAGCTGATTTCAAAAATCGACACAGAAACATAGAAATTAATCTAATAATGACACAGACAGACATCATAAGACACTGATCTGTCTTGATATTGAAAATGATTTGTATAGAAACGGAAATATTGTAATGTTATAAGCGGATCTCGACTCGACTGACGATCAGGAGGTCCTGGGTTCGATTCCCGGGTCGAGCACTATAGAATTTTTCTAATTTAGATTTTCTAGT
>DWTO01006285.1:0-10129 GCA_018244755.1 Jemadia pseudognetus
TTTAAAAAGTTAACAATATTAACGATTCCATAAAAAAGAATCATAGAAATCGGTATAGATTGAGGGTAATCATAGATATCGGTATAATTTAGTTAAATGATAACGGGTATTCATTGATTTTTAGGCGGTACGAAGTTCGCCGGGTCAGCTAGTTTATAATAAAACTGGATTCTATTTTACTTGAAAATATCCTGGCCAGGATCTTTGTAATTGTGGAGACACTGAGAGTAAAATAAAGAATAAATTTTTCATAATAGAAATCGATTCGGGCGATTAAAATCGTAGCTGGCTACTTTAGTCTTAAACAATAATATTTCTCTAAAGACTTGTTTCAATTAAAGACACATCGTTCACACTGTTGTGAACGGTAGAAAAATAAATTATAAGTTTTATGTGAAAAGTGTGTATCTTTATAGCCTTACGACAACCCTCTCATAGTAACGTACAAACTGATACGTTTGACTGAAGCATTTTGGTGAACAAAAATTTTCTAATTTAGATTTTCTAGTAGTGGCTCGGAGTGTGGAAATGTGCCCGATGCAGGGCAATAGACTCACCACCTATTCCATAGTGGGACGTAAACGTAACTGGCGAAACGTGGGAGTGTACTGCACTCCTCTGCCTACCTCTTCGGGGATTACAGGCGCGATGTTACGTATCGTATATCACATTTAAACGGTAATCACTCATTATAATAATATTTATAAACAAATTAGTTACCTCACTACTAATGGGGTAACTATTGTTTCTGGAATGTATAAAAATTCATTACATAACAAAAATTTTAATTTGAATAGCCATACTATGTCGGACATTATTGCTAACTGCTCGTCGTTTAAAACTGAACAAATGTAGAGGAAACAGCGCATTCATAAATAATTTGTTAGTATCTTTTCGCAAGTATTTAAATATAACTTGGGTTATGTACCCGCGCGTTTGAGCTGTATTGATTTATTTAATGTACAGTATACATACAAGCTGTATAATACGAAAAAAAAAATTTAAAAATTGTTAATTCTGATCATCATCATTATTTTCCTCCGAATATCTTTTAATCACACGGCGTATGGTCTGGCCAGACAATAGTTGGCCATGCTGACTAAGTTGACCCCCTGAGTCTGCCCGAGTAAGGACCCCGGGGATCCTCGAGGCCCGGAGCCGACAGCGTAGTGGTAGTAGCTGTCTAATTACCTGTTGACAAACTGCCTGTTCACACGCTATAGAGAACATTATGGAGAATTTTAAGACGTGATAATATCCTTACGATGTCTTGCTTCGCCGTTCAAAAGTGTGCATTTTTGAAAAAACGTGCGCGTCAAGATATGAACATAGATTTTCTAAAGAAAAAGGCCGATACAACTATCAATGCTTATTATTATGACATTTGTGTATTTTTCTATGTGTAGTGTAATTACGACCAGGATAAACTTTTTCCTTCCTGTCATTAAAAAAAACGAGTTACCGTTACAGGCCGGTACAACTTCGATTCAAACTTGGAATTCTTCGAATGAAAAATATAGTAGTTGCGTGAACTAAGTAAATCAGTTTAGGGGATGTTACACACAAATATCCGTTATAACTGGCAACGGCAATTTTTTACATTATTCATGAAATCTATTCCACCCCTTTCTTAGAAACATTTTAATACGCCGAAGTGAATATTGATTATTCTAACCGATGCTCGTTTTGTGAATTAGAAATTGTAATCTTACTAATAATGGTCCGACATTAACATAATTTTATAGGTTATTCACGGGTACATCGCAGGATTAAAAATAAATAGATAACTTTAAACATTTATAGAAGTTGTAATATTTACAAAAAAAATCACATCATTGTATTACAGGCTGATTCTTATATTATTTGTGGAGTAAAAAATGCTTCACGATTACATTACCTACTATATTATTCAGTCGGAAAACAAAATTATTTATATTATTAGAAAATAAATCTATAAGTGTAAATATTCAAGTCGTATGACGTTATCCGACTCTAATATTCACACTCATCATATGCGCCTAGATCTACCTAGTACCTAGACTTAGGCGCACATATATCAATGAAATCGAGGCGTCCTAAAAGAAGGTCGGGTCGAAAGTACATTAACCAGATTAGGGACAAGGATATACGACGATTTTAAATGTAGAAGAGACGAAAAAAGCTTTGTAGTATCTTGGCAGGTGAAAATCCCTAATTTTTGTACATTTCTGAGGGAAATAGACGTAATAATATGCATGAAGGAGAGTGAAATCAATGTCATTATATTTTGTCTAAAAGGCTGCAAAATAAAGTATTAAACATGTGTCTAAATTATACATACTATAGGAATAAAAAAAATCTGTATTATGTTAACCAAATGAAATATTCATAAAAAGGAAATGATAAACCAAACAAACATTAGCTTGATATCAGGTGATTGTTGTAACCAAATAGTTGACAAATTAATAATGTCTTTTATTGAGCGATTTAAATCGGCTTTTACGTTAATTTCAGAACGCAGCTTAACTTTGACGTGACATTCCAAACAAAAGCGCGCGAACACAAATGTCAGTCCACCCACCATATGATTCTTAAATCGTCAACTAATCTACCTGGTTTCGAAAAAAAGTGACAATACGCACAAATATTCAAACATTCAGTTATAGCATGTGAGTTTCGAAAGTGTCGCTATAGTTTTAAATTCTCATAACCTTTGGCCTACTTGAAAAAATAGTGAATTTAATTGTGACGAGATGGGACTTTTCCGCCCTGGGAATGGGTTTAGAGGTGCGTAGAACTCGTTTTGGGGATATTTACGACTGTGATAGCCGATATTGATTCGATGGGGCGCAAATGCCATTGTCATGCCCCTTTTTTTGTTAACAATTTCTTAGCTATTGTTGTTGCGTACAAGTTGTCTGTCTAAGGGCGCTTTCGGCTATTTTTGTAGTCATATGTTTTGAGAATGGTTGTCCCTTCGCGTGAGAATGTTAGATTTGGGTTCGATGTCATTTTTAGGTTAGCGAAAAAAAAATCGTCTTCCTGTATATATATTGATGTTTTTAATTTTATTTTTATAGAAATAGGATAAACCTTGAAGCATTATAAAGAATCCTTCTATGCATATATGTATATTTTCGATGCTTATGGGTCCTGTCAATAATTTATATAAGTCATAGTTAAAAAAAATGGGATTAAATCGACAATATCTAATTTTGAAATGTTAATCATTGACACTGTACAGAATGTTTGTATAGCAATTAATTTGCTTTTACACATGTGATTTAATGCCTCCATTATTACATGGAATTGTAAGAGTCAGAAAATACATTTGCACACAGCTAGATCTCCTATCTTAGTTAAGGTATATTTTATCAGGTCAAGTCTCTCATCAATTCTTTGACCAATACATTTTTATTGTTCCCAGGTTAATAACAGAGAGCTTCAAGATCAACTCTGGCAACAACTCAAAGAAGCGGAAGCAAGTTGAGGCGGCCACCAGTAACTTCAAATATAAAATGAATCCTCATTCTCTCAATTTCAGTAGAAATCAGTCCCCAATCAGTTCACCGATTAACACACCATCGAAACGCAGAGTACTGGGCGAGCTTAACAACTTACAGTTATACAGACCACATCCAATTGACCGAATAAAGTCACCATACAACAAACAGACCTCTCCAAGCATAAAATCCCCTTTACATAATCAAATCGAAAGGTTAAAGTCTCCTCTAGTTGGTCAGAATTGTTTGGTAAACCGCATAGACACACCCCATTTTGAACAGAGATCTCCCCTTATAGATAGAAATACATCATCATCACCGCTGACTAGTCGTTCATTGAAACGGAGTTCAAAAATTACAAGAATATTTGAGGAGAGATCTAAATTTAAAATGTCTAATAAAGAGAACAGTCCGTTTATGAATGAGACATTTGTGAAACTGGATGTGGAAGAGGAGACCAGAGACTGCTCCTTCGGGGAAACCTTCCAAGCGCAAAAAATGCACTGGTCTATGACTAAGGTGAGTAGAACAATTTGTATATTATGTTTTGGATAATATTAATGAATATATTGGGACAAGAGTTCTTCTGGTGTCCTGAGTTGGGGGGCCAATGGTGAACAGATTTTACATTTTGAGTTTTGTTGTGGGCATTGGATTTTAAATGAACATTACTGTGGTCACATCAGGTTGCTTATGGGGTAGGCAGAGAGTAGCAAGTGTTAAATATCGCTATCCTTACACACTTGATTTGCTTCATCATTCATTTCACAGATACTTGAATAAATCTATGTAACAATTGAAGTACCATCTTAGAATTTAAACCTTGCATAGTTCCTCCAGTAGTTAGAAGATGTACTTATAATATTATTCTTTCCATTACAGCTGGACTTCACAGATGCGCTACCATCAAAATCCTATGGAATGGAGTTGAAAGAAGAGAAGGACCTGTTTGTCCCACAGAAGAATTTGCATGAAGATGTGGATCCAGACTTTGATACATTACACGATTTGGAAGAAGAGTTTGATGCTGACAACTTTGACCAATGTAATAAGTATGAGATCATTTCTACAGATAGTCCAAATATTATATCAAGAGGTAGATCCACCTCCAGAAAAATTACTTCAAGTAACTTCACCTTTGGCGCTCCATTGTCAGAATTGGAACAGTCAACATCCTTCAACAAACCGAACACAACGAACAGAATGCTCAATTTCGATGATGAGAGTTTTGAATTCACTTCCCCCGCAGCCAAAAGACCTTCAGTATCTAGTGTATCAGTTAAAAAGAGTTTGAAGTTCACTGAAACACCACCAAAAACAATTTTGAGACATGAGAAAAGTGACTCTAGTATTGGTTCAATGTCATCCCCCTCGTCAAGTAAGTTACGATTTCCATCAGAATCAACAACATCCATGGAAAGCGGATTCATATCAGAACTGGAGGAACCATTCCTGGATATAGAGGAGATTTCAAACAGTCCCAAATTGGCAAATTTCAATGAGCTCCTATCAGGACAGATAAAAGACAACTTCCTACCAGAGAAGGAGTTCAGCTTGCGGAGACCAACAATGCACAGAAGCGTAAGTTTCAACCCTGAAGCGTCCAAAGCAAGAGTATCTTTATTCTCTATAACAGAAAGTCCTAATGCTGAGAAGAAGTCACAAAAGCGAAGTGTGGCGCTGGATTGCGGATCGAGTAAGAGACGAAAATCAAACTGCCACAGTCCAGATGTCCCGGAGGTCAAACCGAGGCCAGTACTACACCGAGCGTTCTCTGAAAACAATGCCTCAATTATGTCCGCATTAGCACGATGTGAGTGTCATATACAAAGCGTTAAATTTCATTATGAGATGATTCTTTGTAAAAGACCATTACTAGTGTTACAGATGTATTGTTTTTCTGGGAAATTTATTTTTGAATGGGCTATGTTACAATAATATTATTTATTCATTATATAAACCCTATAAAACAGTAAAGGAATAAAAAGGCTGACTTAAAGCTAAAATAGGCTATGCGTGAAGGCGGGTAGAAAACAACGGAGAAGAGTAAATTAAAAAATGGAACAAATCTAAGAGATTTGCAATTACATAACGCTTAAAAAAACAATATAGTATATAGATACAAATATAGGTAGATACTTATATATATTATTCATAAATGTTGACACCAAAAATCACATCTATTTATGGAAACCATTTTTACTGAACAAAACTGATTTGGTGATGTTAATGCGGCGATAGTAAATATTTGGTAATAGTTTTCAATAACTCAAAAATAGTCTTTCCTCTAGTTGCTATATTCCCACTTAAAATAATCCATAAGTGTTCTGATATGCAAGCTATTCTATTATCTATTGAGACCCCAGCAAATAGATCATATGTCTGTAACATATAATTTATTGCAGCTGCAATAGATCCCGACCTCATCGGCGACTTCTCACTGCCCTTCGCGTTGCCGTTGACAAGCGGTGATCACTCGGATCTCAAGTCAATATCCTGCGACACCCTCGCCGGACTGCTGAGAGGGGACTTCATAGATAGCATCAGGGATTTCCAGGTTAGTCAATGAGTGGATCAGTTGCAGTAAACATGAAATGTCAGTAAGCTCACGCCCTACATTATGGAACATATAATTACAGTTAACAGTGAGAATACCATACTCCTCTGCATGCCCCTTCGGGGAAATATATGTATATGTTTAAATAGACATGATCTCGCGACTGTCGATCAGGAGGGCCTGGGTTCGATTCCCGGGTGGGGTACTATAGAATTTTTCTAATTTAAATTATCTAGTAGTGGCTCGGAGTCTGGATTTGTACCTGGTGCATGGCAATAGGCTTACCACTTATTCGTGAAACGTGGGAGTGTACTACACTCCTTCGCCTACCTCTTCGGGGAAACAGGGGTGATGTTACGTTTACGTTTATGATCTCTTGACATTAAAAAGTGTACTATCAAATTGGCACATTGTTTAATAGGCTAATCTATGGGACAGAGACTTCCATTGCTTAATCGAATGGTTGATTGAAGAATTTGGACATCACCTCAGTTTATACTAGATGGCTGTAGTGTATGTACCTGATCAATGTAGTGGACCGGCTGCTTAACTCTTCTTATTTTGATCGGAATTTCTATAGAAAGTAGTATAATTACAATTGGGTGTACGATGATGTTTAAGTATTTGTGTATTTGCTTTGCTTTTGGTCTGTACACCATCAATTCTGGGAATCATCACGCCCTATTTATTCGTTAATTTATTTGGTAATTAATATTCCAGGTTATAGACTGTCGATATCCCTACGAATACGAAGGCGGTCACATCTTGGGTGCCGTGAACCTGTACACTCCGGCCCAAATCCTCACCTTGGTCAGCGAGCCTCTGGAACCGAAAGAACATGAGTCCAAAAGGAAGATCCTGATTTTCCACTGTGAATTTTCCCTCGAGAGGGGACCCAAACTGTGAGTTGGATTCGTTGGATGCTCATCGTTGTTTTTTATTTTATGTAATTATTTATTTAAGTATATAAATTGTAAAGTAGTAAAAAGATGTAGATAGTTTTATAAGAATTGTTCTCCATTTATAGAAAACTGATCAACTTTTTCATGGTTATGGTACATTTTGTGATCGATGAGCTGTGTGAGTATTGTTCAAAGATAGTGTTATAATTTTGTAAACTCCTTTTGTTACAGATCTCGGTTCCTTCGGTCGTCGGACCGAGCAAAGAACCATGAGAATTACCCATCTCTCCACTACCCCGAGGTATACTTACTGCACGAAGGCTACCGATCCTTTTACCGACAGTACCCAGATCTGTGCACCCCCGCCGGCTACACGGCTATGTTGGATCCGCAGCACAGACATTTGCTAAGAAAGCACAGATCAGTCGAGCAGCCATCGTCCTCGACGCACCATAGACGGAATCGACTGCTACTTTAAATATGTAGTCTATCTATTATGTAACATATAGGATTAATGTGTATAGTAACGATTTGTGTAAGTGCCATATTATATGATAGTAGCACAATCTCGATCGCAAATCCTTGAGATAATATATTAGTACAATGTTCTACTGAAAAGACCCTGTGTCTATTGAGTAGAACTGACACATACTGGGATAGATCGCAGCCTGTGCACAAGCATTAAATTGAAGAATATTGCTTTTGCTTAGCTATAGTTTGAAGGACGAGACTAAAATTGAGATAGGGTGTATATTGTAAGGATGTGGTCTATTGATGAAACCATAGGTCTTGTGTAGCATTTACTTGAAAAATCTATGCCTAATTAGGTATCAATTGAATTTCTGAAGGATTCTTTCCTGAGCAACTGTGAATCAAAACAATTTGATGAGTGCGATAATCGAACACGCATTTTCCGACTGATCACGAGAGGAACTTCAGTTCTTTTTGATTAGGTACATAAGTCTAGGTTTCGTTTAAAATACTGCAGACATTTGTACTGCATGGGTTTGTTAAAAATATCTAATAGCATTGGTATTTAATGACTCCAGATGTACAGTACTTAATAGACCAAACCTATGATTTGTCAGGAACTGTCAAATATCTTCTAAACATTTATCCATTCTATTGCGGGTAATCGCCAAGAAATGTATGGCGAATATTCTACAGAGTCTACTAAGTAGACCCACGGTCTTCTCAGTAGACCAAGAATGAATTAATGAAAATTCTGTTTGCAATCCTGTTTTAAGATACTGAATAACTTTCTAGCTAAAATAAAAATATACCTTTTTGCTGAAAATTAAGCAATGGCACTAAGAAGAACTATATAAGAATTAAGAATGTAAGATCGCGATTCTTTGTAAAGAGACGAAACCAAATTATTATGTGCCAGTTAACAACATTTACAGAATATGAATGGAAGGGATGTATGGAATGGAGATTAATAGAATTCAGTCTACTGGGTCTTTTATTAGACTTTGCCAAATTGTTGACGTGCCAGTTGTTTTTTTATTAAAATAGTTTTAGATAAATCGTCGTAGAATAAATTGGGTTGTATATGATACAGCCCAAGATATGCCATTGCTGCGGTTCAGACAAGAGAATTATTTATAAAAGTCTTAATCTAACCAACCTGAAGATTCTTAACTATTCCTGATGTCAATAACTACACTAAAATTTTAAACAAAACAGTCCACTGAAATAAACATTAATGATTACAAATTGAGTTCATGTTTGTATGTACTCGTAACAGAACTACTAGGAATATTTAAGTGTATTCATTAACATAACCACAATTTGGAATTAGGATGTTTTATTTTACTCTTGCATTTTAAAAGAGCTGCATGCACTTCATTATGTACACTCCAAAAGTAGAACAGTCTATTGAAAAGATCATGATAGAACATTCAATATAATTTGAACTTGGTCCAAAGTAGAAAGATGAAAACTGTATGGTCTACTCAAAAAATGAGAGATATGTAATGTTCTTGTTCTATTTCAATGTGTGGTCTACTCAGGTCTTCTGTAACCACATGCTTCTGTATAAAGTCGATGCAGTAGGATTGCAATGTATTCGATGGCATTTATTTTTATTACTTTGAAAGAGATATTTTCTTAAGTAATCGATAAAGAGAACTTAATTTTCGTTTGTAAATATAGTCTCGAATGCCATACTAGATACTTGTATAAATATTTGTTGAGTACAAAGCTAGTTCTTAGAGTTCTATCCCACCTCTAGTTTAATTATTTTTAGGATTCCATTGCAATATTTTAGGTAATTTCTATTAGAAAATGCGAAAAAAATCGTTGAAAATCATACCAGCTAAAAAAGTGTAAGTGTTTAAGGTAACGGCTTTATGGAAAAATGTTTAAGGTAACGGCTTTATGAGGTAAATGTTTAAGGTAAGGCTTTAGGGTGCTTGTGCCATTACCTACAGAGATGTCACTCTCTGAATTATTGACTTTAACACAATTCTTTTTCATTTCTATATATACTTTGTAAAAATAAATTATGCATGTAATACGGTATCTAGGGTTTGATAGAAGTATAATAGTTCATTGAAAGTACAAAATGGTTTACTGAAAAAATAAACAGATATATTGAAAAAATCAAAATTATCTACTCTATACTCCAATGGTCTATTGAACAAACTGATCTACTGAAAAGACCCAGCTATGTATTTCAATAATTAGCATACTGGGAACTTTGGAAGTGATTGTTTTTTAAACTGATATCTTTCACCGGCAAAAGACCCAGTCCCGACGGTGGGACGCTGGGCTATGCGGACCAAGCTGTCAAAAAAATATTTAGCTTTAAATTCTTAGCATCAAAGTGCCGTTTTGAAACCCAAGATTTTGTATGTAGTTAGATATAAAAAGAAATTTGGTACTTACGTTAAGTCCATAGGAGCTACAACTAAGGCCATAAATAAATTTAGGATTAAAATCATTTAGAACAAAAAAAACCATTATATTTAATATGGTTTGTTTGAGCTTGGTGCAAACCGCTTGCCCGATTGTCATTATCAATGGTCACTTTAAATGAGGGTTTTATAATAGACAATATCATGACGACTGACTGATTGGCATTTTTTATGATTAAAAATTTTGTGGCCATTTTTGGTGTCTAGTGCATTCATTATAATTAATTTAAAATATTGTGACATGTTGAAAAACTATGTCCTTTATAT
>DWTO01006286.1:0-10128 GCA_018244755.1 Jemadia pseudognetus
AGTGGACTACATCTCTACTCTTATGCCTACCTCTTCAAGGATTAAAGGCTTGATGTTATTGATACGTTTAAATAAAATGATGGAAGTTTTCTGTTGTGCGCACATCACAGAAAAACTGCTAGATATATTTCAATTAAGTCTTCTCAATTCTGATTCTTAGATCCTAGCAGACCAGTTCCACTCTTAGGCAGAAAAGTGTAGTATACTTCCATGTTTCACCAGTTACGTACGTTCCACTTTGAAATAGGTGATGAGTCTATTGCCGTATATCAGGCGCATATACGGACTCCGAGCCACTACTAGAAAATCTAAGATAGAAAAATTTAATAGTGTCTGGACTCGAGATTTGAACCAGGAACCTTTCCATCAACAGTTGCCTTTGCAATCAACACGACCAACGTGGCAGTCAAATATGCATGCTAAATTTGGTTTTTTAATTATTGGTTATATAGAAATAAGGTAAAACCCTTTAAATTTTTTGGATTGTCCGCAAATTTAATTTTTAGTACAATCTCAGTCTTCAGTTTACGAAATATGAAGACGATAGTAGAAACTCATTAAACTTGGAAGTTCAGTGCTCGGGGATTATCGGCTCAAGTGAGCTCAACGTGGAGACATCTATGTATATCCAGCTGTGACTTTCGTTCGTATGTTTTATTACTTAATGGACTAGTATTTTACTATTTAATTACCTAGAGTTACGCGTATGTGTTTATATGGGGCATATGACACAATTTGTGAAGAGTGAAACAGAGACAGAAAATTAATCCTTTTTTTTATTTATTAAGACTGTATTTTTAACGTTCCTCCTATACCTAGTATATACAGTGTGAAAATGTTCTGTTTGTAATAAATAACAGATACATTTTAGCCCTTTAGAAACTATGTCGAAATCAGTTACGAGTCGTTCTAGACACGACATTAAAGTTTGTTCACAAATCTTTTGTGTTTACTGATTGTTTTATTTCACGCGATGTTTAAATTGAAATTTGTATGTACGGTATTTTACGTTGGAACAATGGGCGTTTCAAAAAAACTGTGTGACACCAGAGTTAACGAGCAATGTGTGTAATGAACATGAGCGAAATGTCGCATGTGCGGGTTTTCACCCATTCCACGACAGATTTTGGTGTTTATTACGCTACTATAAAGCTTATTTTTTAAGATTTGCCTTGCTTTATATTAAAACTGGTTTCAGTATAAATTGTTTATGCTGACAAAGTTCTGTACGCCGGGCGTGACGTGTTTCCCAATTGGCAAAAACAAGGAAAACTTATTTTTCTCAAGTAAATTCGCACGAAATGTTGGAAAAATGTTACGCGCTCTTAAACTGTAGAGGCATTTATTTGTAAAGTAGCGCAAAACACAATATGCTATTGTCAAATTATCATATAAATATTGTACAAAAACTTGTTTTAAGTAAATGAATTTTACTTAAAACAAGTTGTTTTTTATTATGACTACCTCGGTGACCCAAAGATAGGTATTAAAAGAAACGCTTGGAACCATCTTTAAATTCAAGTGGGTGAAATCTGTGTATTGCACAAACGGATCGCTGTACGAGCACGGGGATAGTGGTGAATTTGCCAAATGAATACGTAAAGAACTTTTGCGTTAAAGACAGAAAGCGGGGTAGGCGAGTGCGTCAACGGATACTGGATATACGAGTCAAATCCGTAGCTGGCTACGAAACGTCAGTATTAAACTTTTAAACTGTAAAGTATAAACAAAATGTACAACAATACAATGAAGTTTTACATTCAGTTAAACGATAATTTAAACCGTAAGGAACCTACGAATTTCGACGAGTGTACGACGAGTACAATAATATAAAAAAAATTAATAGAACTTGACTTATGCCATTTTACGCACTTTACTTATATATACTTAACAAATTCGATGATTGTAAGAAAATCTTACAATAAAACATCGAAGTACACTATAAACTAGAAAAAAAAGCCGCCAGTGTATTCAAAGTTGAACAGATACCGCTTTTATGAAAATATGAAATTACGAGGTTACGAGGGGAATGTTTTACGCCTCGCGCATATAGGAATAATAGATGAAAGCCATCTCTATGCACGGAATAGCACTATCATTGGCTCCGTAGCGTCGACACTCGAGACGCGATTGTAGAACCCCGCAGTGGAGCACTGAATCGAGCGTTAACTCTGCTCGGCTTTCGTACGTACATCACTGACAGAGTTCTTTATAGTAATGAAGCTGCTAACGGATCTGGAGTTCTTAAGAAAACGATTTTATACAATCGATCTCTATGTATGTCGATATTTCTGAGATAGATCACTTTAGAAACGTATCAGTATTTAATATTGTTTACTTGGTGTAGTATTCCAATTTACAGTTATTCACAATTCTTTATTTACTATATAACTAAAAGGGAAATATGCTAAAAGTATATATAGATATTATAATCGTATAAAATACTAGTAGGTATATCTTATAAATAACATCATTATCATCAGCTTATTGCAGTCCACTGCTGGACAAAGGCCTCTCCTGAGGGGTTATGCTCATACAATATAAGTAACATATATTTTATAACTTGTAGTCCTATACAAAAAAATATCCGCTTCTCAGTAAGATATAAATACTATTCGGTATTAACAAGTTTTTCTCAAATATACTACATATTTCAAATATGAACTCATAGTCTGCTCATTACTTCGAGAAGGAACAACAACAATAAAAAGAATACAACAGTAAAAAACCGAAATGGAATACGTCGCATAAATTTAAAAATGTGGGTAGTATTTATCCATAGAAAAATACAGCATCACTATACATTTGACTAATCTAACAACAAATAAAATTCCACAGTTGTGTTTGTACGGATTTGCATTTTAGGGTTTTTTTAATAATACTATACAAAAAATCTCTATGTATTAGTATTATATCTTAACGTCACATCCCTTAAGAGGTAGGTAGAGAACACTGAGCACTAATACCTCAATCCTTACAATCTTCATATACTTCTACATTCATCAATCTCTCTTCATACACGCAGCCCGGCGTCGCAGACTTCTGCCTACCCCATTAGCTAGTATCTGACCATAACTCATTATTCTGAGCATAACCCACAAATTACTAAGAGGTATTGAATCAGTTTTGGCCGTATATCGATATAAATGTTCAACTGGAAATATACTGGCGGTTTTTTTATACATATTTGAAAATATGTATGTATGTTTCGACATAGCTTTTGCCTATGGCAAAATTTTAAACAGGTACTTCGAACGTATGTACGTATGCTGGCACCTTTGTGTGAAAACCTTCAAAGCGTAAAACGTGCTCTGTGCTCGACTGCGCCATACATTCGGCATCAGATTGTCAAGGCTCTGTTTACACATTACTTTCTACTATTCTACTGATCCACAATATGAGCATGACACTTGTTGTGCAGTAATGAATTTTGTGCTTACAACATAATTTATTCGAAAGAGATTTTGTAACGGTTGTTGCCGTGTTTAATAAAGTCCTTTCGTTGGTTATTGAAACGAATATATGGTATAAAGCGAAGAATATATTCGTTATGTAAAATGCCCAATTTCTTTTATACTTTTGATAAAACTCTATATTATAATTGTATAATACTTCTTCGTATTTGTACTCAACCGTTAATTTTAACTCTGAAAGAATTTTACACTACATACCGGTTGCGTGACTGAGCCTCTAAATTTAATATTCAAATGTTATTAAGTAATTTTACGTCACTTTCGGCACCAATGTAATGATTGTAGTTGCTTACGTCACATACTTTTTACGATGATAACTATAACTAAATTGTTATATGTACAAATGACGTGTAATTCGCGTAAATGCTTATTAATTAATATCATTGTGCAAAATTACGAGCACGAAAATAAATTACTGCGGTGTGAAGGCGTGGCCACTGTTCCCCTATTTGCATATCACGTTCATTTCAACGAAGCCATTTGAATAATTGTTTAATTCCATTCGCCGCGGCCCCGTGCGTTCATCCGATATTTTATGATTTATCTGTTAGATCAGCATATCCTGTAAATCAAATGCATCCAATGAATCGTTGAGGAATTACGCGCGCTCTTCTAAATCGATTGCCCAATAATCGATTTTCATAATCTTGCTATATTGTATTCTCGTAACGTAAACAAATATCTGCGTTCATTTGAATTCTTGGACAAACTACATCGTTCTTCTAATTTGTCATACTTATTTTGTATTAAAGAAAAATCACACTAGTCCATATAAAAAGAAACATATTAACGAAAAATAATGTATTTATATTTTAGCGTAGTTACTGTAATTCTGTCTTCGTATTTCAGTAGCTCTGTTCTGCAATTGTGCACAGCTTCGGTGGTAGTTAGCCCGCCTGAATTGTTCAGAGTCAAACACTTGTCAAAAGGCAAAGGGTTACAAAGTGAAAGTTTTAATGCCACCTGCTGAGAGCTTGGGCACAAGACGTGCAGATTTAGAACGGGGACCGAATTTCAAAGTTCTCCCGGTACAATAGTAACATTGTAGAATTATGCACGGTTTCGTTTTTGTATATTGTATTGGAATAGTTTAAACACATGTATACACTTGGAAACATTAATACATAGTTCCATGCATATACAGTTACACAGACAGGTATATTGTTTCCATATTACATTTTAAATTACAGTTACAATTTTTCATTACAGTTAAAATTTACATTAGACTTACAATTTACATTACTGTTACAATGTCCATTACAGTTACACTTTACATTACAGTTACAATTTACATTACAGTTACAATTTACATTACAGTTACAATTTAATATCAGTTAGATATATTGTTTCATACAAATCATCAAAAGTTAATAAAAATCAATTATAAACTCGTGTTTCCACTATAAATTGTACCAGTACTAAAGTCTTTAATTGACTGCGCACGCATTAGACCGACGCCTTCATAAAAAGCACCGTGACAAAGATGTATTATCGATTTCACAGCGAAGCGTTAAAACGCGGCTGTTTCAGCTTTATTCAAAGCCCACGTCAATTTACGGTGAGAGTACAGCTCAACATTCCCATGACTACGTGCTAACTGCTTACAGGTGATTTCCACGTGCGCCATCACCTTGCACCCGTTGGCGCGAATTAGCATCAAAATATGCCTTTCAGATAAATTTCACGACGAAACTGTATATTTCCTTAGAAAATTGGTAGTGATAAAATTTGCTTATTATAGATGGCCATTACAGCGTCAAATCGAAAGTATCGTATTTTATGTTAAATAGTTTAATACGTCTGGTATATAATGCTAAAATGGAGGGTCTTTTGGGCAAGGCGTGAAAAGAGCTAGCCTTCAATGCTGGAAACGTACTGGTTATTCCTGATACGATGTCCATGTCTATATGTGACGGTCCCACTTACCATCAGGTGGTCCACGTTAGATGATATTTTGAGTGTTCATCAGATGGTAAGTCTTCATACTCGTTGATGTTACAAGCATACCCGGCAGAATTGTTATTATTTTAAAAAGTCGTTCAAAAGCGTTATCAAATAGTATTCAAACTATGATTACATTGGCAACCAATTAAAATATTTATAAATATGATTCGTATATATTATATACACACTTTTATATGTATGTTTAAATGTACCTACATGTACATATTTTTGTAATATTAACTTTATTTATTAATGCGTTGCAATTATTTATTAATGAATTCATTTTTATTAATTTTACACCGGCCAGAAAATCCTAATCGCCCCCAGAGCAGACTGGCAGAAAATGTCATTAGAAATTTGCTCGCTTTTTGTTACAATTTTTATAATTTTACAAATTTGTTAAGGCATTATAATAGTAAGTATAAGGCATTATAATGAGAGTATAATAAATAAATGTTTCCAGCACAATATTAGTTTACTGGTTGTTATGGAGTATCTGTCTCAGAAACCGGCGTCCGTTATGAAGAGATTTACGAATGTACAGAAAGACATTACTTCTGTAAGGAAAGAGATGTTCGGTACTCAGTGCTTTGGACCTACTCCGTGAGGGTTCTATAGTGACAATAATAATAATATCGTTCTATAATTGACGTATCTTATTAATTACAAAACGTACACGTAATTATCAAATGTGGTAGAGCAGTAGCTACGCTGTTAACGCTATGACACTTCATACACGGTTATAATGCGGTGCGTCACAAATTATTTCATTTTACGAGTAATTAATGTAATTATCACGTCACTTTGGTTTAAAAAGTACGGAAACGTTGTGAGTCATTATTGTTATGATCAGTCTCTTGTAGTCCTCTGCTACACATAAGCCTTCCCTGAATGGTTATGCCCATAATCCCTACGCTGGTAACGCGGGTGAATATCGCAATTAGCAATGCCCCGACCGCTTCTGGGCTGCAGCGAAGGCAGTGCCAGAAGCTGTGTACTGCCCTTACATTATAAATAATATAATATATTGGGACATTTCCACATCCGTCCGTCTGATCATCATTTAGACAAGTCTTCTGCTGTGGTGACATCTATGGGCGCTATTGTGAACTCCCAAAGAGATAAACAGAGCGTGGTACACTCCCACGTTTCACCAGTTACGCTTTCGTTCCTCCATGGAATAAATTGTGAGCTAATTGCCCTACACTGGACATACATCCTGACATCGAGTCAATATTATATAAACTATGATTAAACACTTGCGCTATCACCCTAATATAAGCGATATTGGTAATTGATCCCACGACCGCCACTCAGTAGTCACGCTTACTAACCAAGGATACACCAGGCTAGTCGTATTTTAATTCTACATATTCGAACTTCTAACGTCTAAAACTGAAACTTAATGCATAATAAAGCTATCATTGTAATATATCACACAGTAGATTCCAGTTTTACAGCAAAAAGGCTCGGCAAACGTACCAATCAAAGTCCCCAAGGCGTTTCAGCATTCAACGTAGTTTAGAAAGATGCCCGCATCCAATCCCATTTCTACCGCTAAGCGAGTGCTTTGTTTTGATTTCATGTGTGGGTGGACCCACACTTGCGCAGTTACAAATTAGTGCTTAATAACAGGTCTATGACTGACCTTTATGAAAGTTGGGTTATAATTGAGTTAAGCTACACGAATGTGCTCGTACGTTATTGACCGTCGATAACAACTTAATTAGGAGACCTTGCGTGATCCGTCTAGTGGGGTTAATAACTTTATACTTATTTATTTATTGACGGCAGTCGTTTAAACAGATAAACGTAACATCACGTGTGTAATTCCCAAAGAGGGAGACAGAGGAGTGTAGTAAATTCTCACGTTTGACTTTTTACATCTCAGTATTGAATAATAGGTAGGACTATTGCCATACACCGGGTATACATGATCGCCAACCAGGCAGTCTATAGGTAATATTAAATATTTAGATAGATATTCGTTTCAATGAGAAGGTACATGACATTCAGAATAATTCTATAAGCAGTTGTCGAAAAAAAATTTACATACGTAACGTCACTCTTGTTATCCGCGAAGAGGTAGGCAGAGGAGTGTTGTACACTCCCACGTTTCACCAGTTACGTATACGTCCCACTATGGAATAGGTGGTGAGCCTATTGCCATGCACAGGGCACGAATTCAATAGCAAGTGATATTTAAATTTAAAACGCACATTTTTTAAGAGGTGCGCACTAGGATTTGAACCCGGTCTCCCGGAGTAAGAGGTCGAATTTCTAACCATTAGGTCATCTCTGCCTGTAAATAATTAACAACTTGCAAAATTACGAAATATATCACTATGTCAGTCTAAGAATAAAGCGGTATATGAAAAATATACGCTTTGGTCATAAACATTCAGCTATATGAGTTGCCTTGTAAGCCAAAGCGAAGACAATTTTTAACAGAAAAAAAAGACGCTTACGAGACACAAATCTTTCGAAAAATTACTGAACTTCAACTCATTGTGCTCCTCATAAACTTCGTTACGGATGTTATTAACTTGTACTATTACTAAAATGACGTAGACGGAAAAATTCAGTCAAACTTATACCGCAAGTCCGCAGCGCCCGCGATGTCGGCCCCACAAAGATTAGCGGGATTTTCTCTTACAACGTAATATGTAATACTGAAATGATGGATTGGACAAGATGGCGGTGTTTGCGAATCGTTCGTAAATTGCCTTCGCTTCCTTGTAGCGTTCTTTACACGCTGACATGATTGAGAGTTCCCGCTAACGACGTGCCGGGGCGCAGACACGGCATCCAGTGTTGTCTTGTTGACACGAGGTAGAATTATCTTATGTTATACAAACTTTAACAGAATATGCGAATAAAGAATTTGTTTTTTATGTAACGTAATCGTTGGTTACAGCAGAACATAGACTGACCGTGAGCGGGTATATGAAATTGCAAATACATTTATGGACTTTTCAATACAATACAAATAAAAAATAATTTGTACTTACACACAACAGAAATTGTTATTTAACGTAACGTAACATCACGATGTTATCCCCGAAGAGGTAGGCAGAGGAGTGTAGAACACTCCCACAATTCACCAGTTACGTTTACGTCCCATTATGGAATAGGTGGTGAGCCTATTGTCATGCACCAGGCACAAATCCAGACTCCGAGACATTACTAGAAAATCTAAATTAGAAAAATTATATAGTGCCCGACCCGGGAATTGAACCCAGGACCTCTTAATCGTCAGTCGCACTTACAACCAACACGACCAACGAGGCAGTCATTAACGAATAGTAAATTAACGTTCATTAAATATAGTGGTAATATTAAACTATTCAATAGCCCACATGCGTTCAGAACGCGTTACAAGGTAGCCCCGAAACAGAAATAGATTTGTCCGAGATAATGTAATACAACCTTGTATAAGGATTTTTATCACTAAGTAAAGGTAACTTTGTTATCGGATATTATAAGAAATACATTTTGTTAATGTCACAGAATTGATTGCTATTTTTATTTCAACATAATTAGATCTCGGGACCAGGCGTTGTTGTGATTTCAATCTTGTCTTGTATCATGAAGGTTCGTTTATACAGAAGTCGATACCGTTTCAAAAATAACTGACGTTCGAATTGATTTATACGACTATAGAGTCCGGCTACCGGAAATCTGTGCCCCTATGTCTGGCGCTTTACGTTTTTATACAGAGATATATTATAGTTACTCAATGTGATCTCGATAACAAGAAACAAATAGACCGAAAGATATACTGAGTACAATTGCGAGATTATATCTGTCACCGTAAGTAGCCGTTCGGTAATTAGGAGTCGTACCAATACGTTATCTCGAACATCAAGTACAGACCTTGGCTTATTATGGTCTCATTAAAATAATATAAAGCATGTTTCGATTGCGCTGTTAGAAAGCAAGGTCGCGAATAATAGTAGATACTTTACTCTGTCTAAGTGGGGACTAGCTGCCAGCGATTGGTTGGGTCGTAAGTGATAAGCTGGAGCGACTGCCCCATACCACGGATACTGAAAATTTTCCACTAATTTTAAAACTCCAAATAATTGCGTATAATACACATATTTAAGTATATGTAGAAATATACATGTCTAGATATTTCCTAAGTTTTTTGGGTACGTAACTAAAATATTATACTATTTTATGTATTGTTATAGCTGTATGGAGAAAGTCGACACAAAAGAATTCTTCGATTTAAAAAGCTTGAAAAAATTTGTAAAAACAAAATTATTATTTCGCGAACGTATGTTTTTATTGAAACTCGCTAAACTTTTCAAATTAAGTAATAGATCAGTTGAATGTGATCCAGATAGAGGGCCCGCGACAAAGCCTGAGAACTAGAGCGGTAACCGGTACATGCCTCTACGCTTCCATTTGTCTCATTTGAATTAATGTCTTCGGTGCATTTGATACAGCGTACAGACGCAATTTCCCTCCCCAAGTTACGATTACTGTGTAATGTAAATATAAATTGTTTTCGACTTTTTTATCTTCTAGTGCTAATGTGTTTTTACCTTTTATCTTTACTCAATGCTCTGTGTCTATCGAGAACGGAACCTGTTATGAGATTATAGTAATAATAATAACGATGTTTATTTAATAAGTAAATACCTATTTAATGCAATGTGATAAATTTACTTTATTGCCAGAGCAATGCAATCATCAAGTTAGG
>DWTO01006287.1:0-10128 GCA_018244755.1 Jemadia pseudognetus
GGTGACTGGCTAATCGCGGTATGGTGCAGTCTACTTAAACACAGCTAAATGCCCTGGCTGCTGGCGGGCAGTAGCGTAGGCGCTGCGAAAAGCTCTGTTCGGTGGTCTTCAATCCATGCCCAGGCTAGGCATTGTGAATAAAAATCCTCTACGAAAGTACATAATGGCGCTCATTAGAGGAGGTCTTTGTCCGGCAGTGAACTGAGACAGTCTGAAGGTGATGATGAATGGTTTTCAGTAATTTTGTAGCGTTTTAGCAAAGAAAATATTCTAATATTGAAGTTAATCAACGTATCTACTCGTATATCTTATATTTCACTTAACAATTTAAATTGTACCAACGTAGACACAGAATTCCATGTGTTGAAAATAACTATCGGAAAATAGTTACCTGTACAATGACCTCACAAAACTAGAGCCTTGTTCAATGACTGAAATAAATAAACTATTTCAATATTGAAAAAACGGAGGAACAGTTCACACAATAATCATAGACAATTAATCAATTTCAATACTCTGACAGTTATTATAAAAGCTGTATTTGCATAAACCAATTTTTTTGTTCCTGTGACACATTTTACTCAATGTGGCCACTACTCTGATACTACTGATAGTGAAATAAGTACGCATAAAATACCAAGTAAAAAGTAACCGTATTGTGTTATCTTTATGTTCGTAGCTCTATGAATAGCTAAAGTTTTATGACTGTAATCAAAGTCGGCGGTGGAGTTTTCACACAAGTTTACGTTTCCTTACTTGGAAGTGCAGTCACCTTTCAGCCTTCACGAAGGCCTGTGAGAATTTGCTTAGGCGTTACTTACGAACTGATTTTTTGTATTACATGTAATATCACATTTTTATTTATAAGTACATATTTAGACATACATAGTTAAACCTTCGACGTAGGTCAAAACAATAGAAATGTCTCATAAGAAATATATACCTAAAATATTTGTGATAAATAAATTCAACGCATTTGAAAATTATATTGAATATCAATGATAACGAGAGTTACAGTAAACAACAGCTATATTGTTTACTCCTGCTTTATCTAAACTTAATATTCTCCGGTACCATCATGGCAAACAGAAGTTTGGAAGCCGTTACTAGTGGAAAAGGAAACACACAAGTTTGCAAAGGTCAGTAATTTGTGTATTTCTCCGCCGACATATCATATAAAACACACGTTATAACGATTTAAAGTAAACGATCACTAAATGACAGAACATCTAGGCAACGATTAATTTCAATTTGAATATGAACTAAAATATGCGATACTTTAAATAATAGCAGGAAATTTAATTTTCCTGTGGAAAGCGATACATGTGCGTGCGGCCTTAGGAAATGATAAACCGTTCTTCGTACCATGCTAATGTGACGTCACCAATCACCTGATAAAGCGCTATGCGATCGAAGCGTGACATCAGTGAGTTATTCGTCTTCGAATCACTACAACTTTGGGCCCTTGCACGACAGGCAGTTGGATTCCGTGCGCCGTCCGACCCACCAGTTTATACGTTAGTTGTCCAAATAAAATTGCCAAATTTTTTGTTCAATAAATAGTGCTTCAAGAATGGCTACATATCGCACAAATAGATGTAAATTAAACAATTCTAATATGGCCTGAATTCGAGTTGCACAAATTCCTAATTGCCAAAACAAAATTGATTGTGTATAAGTTTAAAATGTTATGGTGGAAACAACTCGAGTGCGCACAAGAGAACGTAATAATGATCGAAAGGGAAGAGCTACAGAAAGATAACATTGAGAATGCATCTGTGACGCTTACGCTCCCTACTCTGCCCAGAGATCCGGTGTTGCAAGATAATTTATTAATAGCAAATCTAGAGCAAGTGAAAACATTACAAGCGTCTTTATTTCCAATATGTAATAAAGGTAAGCTTCAAATCAGGTGCTGTAAACATTTTCTAAATGGTTAATTGATCCATCAAATTCAACATTAATTCTAGAACTCATCGTCCCCTGTATTATAACTGTTATCGTATTCACATTGTAAGTTGAATTCTTAAATTAATTAAGGAATAAAATCCTACATTTTACATCTCTACTAAATCGAATTCAAATATCTATTTTTTCTTATTCAAATCTAAACTACCATAGCCACAGTTGTAATTGTAATCGCGGAAAAAACTGCTGTTATATTCTCATATCATCTCTATATGAAAATAGACATTATAATATTAATTTCATCGAAAAATACTCTAAAGCGAAATGGTAAAACTGTTCCGAGTGTTCTACAGCTTTACTCTAGGCTTAATATACGAAAGTGCTAAGCAGTTTGTATTTTGTATACATGACATAGTGTCGGCTATTATTTTAGTATTATCTTTGTTAGTATTATTACTTACCAGTATTATTATATCTTTTAGTTTTACCTATACATTATTGATGACTGTTACCAGTATGATATTATTTTTATTTAGTAATGCGCGTTGAAGTGTACTTCCAGTTTACCTGTTTTTAAACCTATTGTAAATATTGTTTTGGGAGACAAAAATGACGACATTAAACAGTTTTAATTATGTATACTGAAAAATTCTTGCATTGTGATACTTTCAACAATAAATTTATGACAATAATCAATATAAATTGCGATAGATATACCTACTCAAAGAAAATGTAACTAAAAAATAAAAATGCATCTTTCAGTATTAATTTTATTTCTGAAACGAAAATAAGTTTTGCACACATGACAATTTTACAAAATTAACAAATCATTGTAAAACTCTTCAGGAACGTTTATATCAAATTTTCTACAAAACAACATAAAGACGAATCAAATAGAAATAAATACAGATATAAAAACGTTTAGAACTACGGCTAAGCTCAAGGAGCCACGGGAATTGTTTGCACTACCGAAGGAACTCGACTGTCCCCAGCAAGCGCCTCGGTGGCCTACAGAATGTCAAGTAAGAAAAAGAAATTAATCGATCCAACAAATTGTATGTAGATGCTTTTTATTTCCTAATAACAAACTGAAATTAATATTCAATGTTATCTAAAAGGTCGTAGAAGAAAGGATACAACACATAACATGGACACCAGCTTCTCCAGAGCCCTATTATGTGCCTACTGGGAAAGAATTGAAACCGCAACCCGTAGGCGAGGACGCAGGGACGGTCATCTTTCAGTACTACCCAATGAGCGCAGTGAATTACGTGAGTCCCTTTCCGTAGCAATTATAAATATGTTTCGTATATACATAAATCGCTTTCTAAGCATTTGGTCTCAAAATTTAACAATAACTTGGTGAATAACCAGTTGCAAATTAAGTGATGGAGCCCAAGCCAGCCTTACCTGTCAGTGGTGCACCCTGTTGTACAATAAAGGACTGTCCCACGACTGGCTAATCATAGTATAACACAGCCTACTTTGGCGTAGCTAAATGCGCCCTGACAGATTGTACCGTAGCCGGAGCGACAGCTCTGCTCTGACCGCATGCGGAACGCACAGATTATAGACACAGGCCCCTTTAGAGGATGTCTATGTCCAGCAATGGACCAATACAGCCTGTTCACGATCATATTACGTGATATCAAATTGTGCATCTTTTCAGTTTAGCCGCTCTACTGTCGGTGGTTCTCGATTGTATCTGTCTGCGTGCACAAGTGCCGGCGGTGACGATGAATTGAGATTTGAATCTCGTTTTGAAAGCGGAAACCTAGCCAAAGCTATTCGTATAACTTCCGCTTACTACGAATTACACCTGCGCACAGATTTATACACCAATCGCCATATGCAGTGGTTCTATTTTAAAGTCACCAACACAAAGAAGCAAACTATGTACAGGTTAAACATTTCCAAAATTGCATTTTATAATCATGTATTATTGTACACGGAATAGATAAAAAAATGTTATTGTTAATCGGTTGATTGTTATATATTTTATATAGTCGTATACATAGCAGTTACATAAAATAATATTTTGATACACATCTCCGATTTATTATGATAACTTATGGTCCCCATTCAAAATCCTTAAAATAATATTGCATGTACATATCTTCATTGTTTAGTTTAAACTTTAACAGTGTATCCATTTTTGTATCTTTTAAGACTCACGAATATTTACAATTATGATATTTTATAGATTTTCAATAGTAAATTTATCTAAAGCAGAAAGCTTATACAACGAGGGCATGCGACCTTTATTATATTCCACGAAGGACGCTCAATTGCATTCGATCGGATGGCGACGTTGCGGTGATAACATCGCCTATTACAGAAACGACTCCACGTAAGTCGTCGACATTATCGTGTTAACCTTATGTAATATGTAATATACATATGTGGTATGCTAAACGAAATGAAGTAGTGTAAAATCAATAACAAATAACAATACCTGAAGGTTAGCTTACTATAACTCGTATAAATGGTCAGTAATATTTGGATGATCTATGCTTATTGTGAATTGTGATACGATTATACCGGGGCAGTGCAATCGTTAAACCCGTTTGTACCGTAAAGCAATTAATATTAAAACAATTTGTGTTACGGGTTTCACGGATGGTCGATGCCTTCAGCAGCTAGGGTAGTACAAACGGCTAGGAGGATTATGGCCTAGCATCCTCCAGAGGCTGCGCATTTGCAACGTAATTCCGTCGTTCTACTTTAGAAGCGGCTAGCAATGGATTCACATATATATTTTAGTGAACTATTTAATATATCACAAACATCAAATCAAAATTCAAATAATCGCTGATTGACAATAACAATGATTAACACATTCCAAATTTCTTGCAGAAGTGAAGAAGAAGAGCAATCTGCCAGTTATACCCTAACATTCAATATAGAATTTCCACACACGGACGATTCTGTTTATATTGCACATTGTTACCCCTACACGTATTCGGATTTACAAGAATATCTCTCACGATTGCAAGCACATCCCGTCAAGTCGACCTATTCAAAGTTGCGGCTTCTTTGTAGAACTCTAGCCGGAAATAATGTTTATTATATAACCATTACCGCACCGCAGAATCAAAATGAAATGGAGCCGCAGGTAAAGAATTTAAAGCAAAACACATGAGTGATAAGTTTGAATGAAACTACTGAGTGTGATATTATTTGTTCATTGTTAACACTGATTCGTTGCGCTTCTTAGAAAAAGAAAGCTGTAATAATAACGGCCCGAGTACACCCCGGGGAGACACCGGCTTCCTGGATGATGAAAGGTTTTATGGATTATTTAACTGGCGACTCTAACCAGGCGCGCGAGCTACGGGAAAAATTTATATTTAAACTGGTACCAATGCTAAACCCGGATGGTGTAAGTGACCTACATAACAATCACGCATTTCACATTTATCACAAAAGGATTTATATCAAACACTACCATTACAGGTCATTGTTGGTAACAATCGTTGTTCATTGACCGGAAAGGACCTCAACAGACAATACAGAACAGTTATCAGAGAAACCTACCCCTCCGTTTGGCACACGAAAGTAATGATACGAAGGTAAAATTGATAAAGGTAGAACCGCTGCGTCGTCGAACATTCATAATAAGCTATATAATAGTGATTCCATTACAGATTGCAGGAAGAATGTGGCGTCGCCATGTACGTAGATTTACATGCACACTCACGAAAACATAACGTATTCATTTATGGGTGCGAAAGCCGTAGAAACTGTGACAAACGATTACAGGAACAAGTTTTTCCATTGATGCTTCACAAAAATGCGGCTGATAAAGTAAACATGAGAAATTGTAATCTTGAAATACCCTATTCTCAAAGTAATCCCATTACTTTAAATTTAGGCGTTTTATGTTTCAGTTCTCTTTTGAAAACTGTAAATTTCGAATTCAACGCAGTAAAGAAGGTACTGGAAGAGTGGTCGTATGGATGTTAGGAGTCGCCAACAGTTATACCATGGAAGCTTCTTTCGGCGGTTCAGAATTAGGTAGTAGGATGTCAACGCATTTCTCTGTTCAAGATTACGAGAGTTTAGGGCGTACGTTTTGTGAAACTTTGCTAGATTTTTATGACGAAGACCCGAGCAAAGAGAGATTAAGGACAAAAATTGTTACAAGATTACTCAAAGAAGGATCGAATGCCGATGAGCCAACTAACATAGATTTATCAGATTACTCAAGGTTCGCAATGTTCTTTGTGTTATAAAATTCAATATTATTGTCAAGAGTAATTTCATGTATTGTTATTTAAAACAGTGACGAAGGCGACACATCTAGCAGTAGTTCAGAAGCGGGCACTGTTAAAGAAAAAGTGGCTTTTATTCAACCAGCCCCACCTCCTTCCCCTAATTATCAGCTTGGTAAAAATATAGACGACGTAAGTAAATAATCATGAAGCACTGGCCTTTTTAAATTTCATACGAAATGTCGACTTTGCTCAACTTTATGTAAACCAACTTTTAGAAATCAAGAAAACTACGGATGAATTTAGAAAAAATAAATAGAATTGAAAAAAAGAAGACGAAACGACAAACTTTACAGGTACAATACATTCAGTCCACAAAGTGGGAATATAGGTATACACCTGGGTAATATAAAGTAGGTATAATACATTTTCTTTTTTATTCTTCTTAGGTTTCAAGAGCAACAATAGATCTTACATCAGATGCCATGAGCGAGCCATCATCAGATTGCGAATCTTTTGGAGATAATCTCAGTCCGATTAGACGAGTACATAGACTGATGCATTCTTCAGAGAAAGTAAAGCCAAGACGAAAAAAGAAAATGCCTCCTGAACTTAAAATCATCAGAGCACCGGTATCAAGCTTATGTATACAGTAGACTTATGATACAACACATTTTTGTGACATATCATGAATTTTTTGCAGACAAGTGATTCACCGTTTAATTCTGATAAAGAAAAAATATCCAACAAGTGTAGAAGACCTCGCAGTGTATCCATGTTTAATGAACCTATGGGTAAACAAAGATTGAATCCAGCATCTTGGCATCAATTTAGACATTTGCCGCCTGCAAAGTAAGAGGAATACTATGTTTTCATTCTGGTGAATGACACTAAAGCTACAAAGATTTAATAGCTAAAGATATTTAATTTTAATTAGAACATCAAAATTGGTTTTATATACACACAGGTGTCTCTCGGATGTAAAAAATAGATGTACACAGCCTTCAGAACTGCAAGTTAAACTAAACTCATTAAAGAAAAATGTGTGGACTGGCATACAAGAAGAAAAAGGACCACTTTCATGGGGCATATCCAGTTTCGCCATGAATTCTTATTTTACAGACAGTGAAGCCTTACTCAGGTAGATATATTTATGATAAGCATTTTTTAAACAGCAATTTATATGAAGCACAAACAACAAAGTCTATATGTATTTTATTTTATTAGGTCATGTTCAAAAAAATTAGAAGAATTAGAAGGTGATATGAAGAAGACAAAGAATGAAAAGAAAAAGAAAAAATCCAAAATGAAAAAAATCTCTGTTAAAGTGCCAAATTCTGATGATGTGTTGGAGCCAAGAAACAAAATACCAAAAAATAATAAGAAGAAAGGAAAGTAAGTTTCAATGTCCAATAGATTAAAATGATATGCTGAGTGTTAAATACACACTAGAATGATTCTACTCACTACATACAGTAAAACAAATTTGCTTCCCTCTGTTTGTCTGTCTCTATGAATGCTTAGATCTTTAAACTACGCAACAGATTTACATGCAGTGTTTATATGTAATGTTATATGTTCTATGTATAATACATGCATAATATAGTAAAGGAATACTGATAATTTTAGAGGTTTCTATTGTGATGTCATAAATAAACACATTTTTTACACTCACGTTGCTGATCCCTACAAGATAGATCAAAATAATGTACTACAGTATTGTACACCTTAAAATGTCCACAAAATAGTCCATGATGGTATATGTCTATTTCTTAGGGATAACCCACAATAACCATTTTTTATCCTTTATTTTTTGAAGCGAATTTAAGCTATACTGACTGCCTCGTTGGTCATGTTGGTTGCAAGTGAGACTGCCCATTGGGAGGTCCTGGGTTCTACTCCCGGATCGAACACTACAAAAATTTTCTAGTTTAGATTTTCTAGTAGTGGTTCGGAGTCTGCATATGTGCCCGATGCATGGCAATAGTCTCACCACCTATTCCATAGTGGGATGTAAATGTAACTGGTGAAATGTGGGAGTGTACTGCATTCTTCCTCCTACCTCTTCAGGGATTACAGGCGTGAAGTTACCTTTATGTTTAAGCAATGCAACATTTATCCTTACCCAATTAAGTACCTTAAATATATTGTGCATGTAATGTAGATCAATATGGCCCTTTACAGCATGTAATTTAAATGAATATTTTCGTGGATATTAACAAAGAGAGATCAATGATTAACTTTATATTCAATTAAATTTATACACAATACATTTTAATATAAACATTATATAAATATGCACCTGATTATGTTAAACATGATTGTAACCATTATAACCAATATAACCATTCTTTCAGGTTCAAATATACCAAATCGGAAATTGTCCATTGTAACAATACAAGCTTTACAGAAATCCCCCGAAATACTCATCAGGCAACACAAAGAGGGAGTGGAGATACAAAACAAACAAGATCTAGCTTTCGAAAAGGTGCACTTGTAGTAACTGCAGTGCAACATAAAAAATCAAATTCAAAACATAATGTAATGATGTCTGACCATTCAGATTCTGAAGATTCCATTCAGACTAAAAGAAAAATGGTAAAGAAGAAGGGAAAAGGCACCAGAAACCAGTTAAGGAAAGGTGCTACTGAAATTAAAATTAAGAATTAATCAAATATTATGTATGTCCAATTTATTGTTGTGACACTAATAGCTTTATAAATAATAAAAAAAATAAGAACATTGATTACTTTTTACTGTGTGAATACTTTTATGTACATAATTTTGTATATAGAATTCTGGATCCAAAATTTTAAATATCAGACTGATACATCTAAAACATTGATTATTTAAAAAATACAGAAATTAGACGAAGTTTCCAAAACTTTTGCTAGCAGATTCAAAAAAGATGCAAATAACAATTAATTACAAAAAACCTTAGTATAGTTTTTTATATGATATATTTTGTTATAGTTACACATACGTATAAACTTTTATTCATACTAAAACTTTTAATTTCTGTAGGTTTTTATTCGAATGTAGAAAGAAACAAGCTTATACAATATTATTAAGTGCCTATCATTTTTAGATTTTTTATTTAGTTCTCTTACAAGATCAAATTTTTATATAAAGTTACTTACTTAGGAAACAAAAGTTACTTACTTAGAATGTCAGAGACTTCCACTTGAAAAGATAATTCAACTTTCTTTACTTTTATAGTAATTATAAAAATAATCAATTTTTGAAAAATCACATTTCAAAACATATATTTGACAATTGGCAATTGACAATGACAAAATGACAATCATTATTGACAGTGTTAACTGTTAACTTATAGTAGCGTGTCTAAAATTGCCAAAGTTACGCGTATTTCGTAAAAACCCATTGATTATTTAAAAAATATTGACATTAGCTTAATATTAATAAACAAAGATGTCCTTGTTAAATTTATATACAAACATGAATATTTTCTGATTAATGTTTATTAGAATTATATGTTTTAACACACATTATTAAGCCAACTAGTCTGAGTTAAATTAACAGAAGTTGCACAAAACGACGACGCAACTGGTGTTGTAGCGGAGAAGGCCAATATACGTAATTCACTTGCTTCAGAAAACTGAAGAGCGTTGCTTACACGTAATCCGGATGAAGTATAACCTGGAGTTTGCGGCTCTCCAGTGATAGGATTAAACGTGCCACATCTCGTTTTAGCAAGCAGACAAGAAGTTACATTAGTATAAAATCTAACGTTATCACTATCCACAGTAATGTTAACTCCAGTCCTTGCTTCTCGAGTACATTGTGTTATCTAAAATATAAAGCAGCATTAAAATATTATAAACAACTTTTTGAGACATGCAAAATTATACCTAATAAAACGTAACGTAACGTACGTAACTTCACGCCTGTAATCCCCGAAAAGGTAGGCAGAGGAGTGTAGTACACTCCCACGTTTCAACAGTTACGTTTACGTCCCACTATGGAATAGGTGGTGAGCCTATTG
>DWTO01006288.1:0-10128 GCA_018244755.1 Jemadia pseudognetus
ACTGTCATTAAATACATAAGAAATTTGCAATGGAATATGGTATCTTCTGACTTACAGGATTTATGTACAAATATATAGCGTATTATCTATGCTCAAAATATAGCTCGAGTGTTTTTATAAAATACGGGAGTAACTAGTAAGTTTAAGACATTTAAAATAATGACTAGTCGTGTTATTCGTCCCCCACCTCCTGGGAGATTGCGGTTTGCAGAATTGGACGATGTTGCTTTGATTTTTGATATTATGAATGAATCTATGTCAAAGAACTTTCGCGTCACTGAACCTTCAGATGTTAAATACCTTATGTGAGTTCATATTTAAACTTACATTGTATCTACATACCCAAGACACGATATTTGTAATCGAAGTAGCTATATTATGTTTTAGTGAAAATAGCGTTCTCTGTATATGTCAGCTGGATGTCAATGAAGCTGTTATAGGTTTCTTATCAACACGAGAATATCCGTTAGTACCTGCTGTACATCCAGGCGCATGGGAACATTATGTCTGGACAAAATTTAAGTAATTAACTTTTTTACAATTAATTAGTGTTGTATATTGCATACAAATTAAAGTTTATTGCAATTGGTCTGTATTTATGTACTTTTCGTGAGTGCTCATTAATGTCCTTGAACGATTTCCAGAACCGTCGAATTAAGCGCCAGAAATACATTGTTTATTCATTTGTTGTGTTGGAACCCAATGTATGGGCGTGATATTGTTGACAATATGTTAAAGTCTATATTTATGAGTGACCCTTACGTTCACCACATTGCTATGATGAAATCTCAAGTAAATTATCCTTGTAAGTACCTATATATACGATATCTATGACATATGATCGAAAACTATACATATCTATTGATAGGTAATACCACAGTATTACCTATCAATAGATAGGTACTTATCAATAGATTATTATACATCATGGTTCGTGAGGTATTCGTAGCATCCATTACTAATTAATTACCAAGATTGTTGACTCTAAATATTGAATGAAATACACTAGCATACCTACTTATATTTTGATTGCTCAGTTCTAGAGTGTGTATTTAGCTATCTTGGCTGTTGTGCCAGACGATTGCGGTCCTCATCCAAGACATTTGAGTGATGGGCAAGTATTTCTTCTGTCTGGAGGCAAAGTTATCTGTGAAATATTATTTAAATTGTTACCACATTAAACCAATTGTAGGTATGACTCGTCATGGGTATTTCGTACAGTACCTACGTACAATTTTGAATAGCGTGTGTAATTTAAATAATGAAGTATTCTGTACCACGTGACAATGTAATTTGATGTTTTAGTATTAGTCCCTGGACAGTCTCGTGCAGAGAGTTCGTTTAAACGCGTGCAGGCATTAGAGCGTGGAGTGCCGGGCGATCAGTTGCCGTCCCTCTGGGTAGCAGACCGTTCAGAAGTGTGTCCCCGATTAAGAATACGCCGTGCTGTGTTAGTCTGATAAGTTATTTGTATTCATTGTAGTTCTTCAACATAAGTTACCCCTCATTATTTTTGTTGATTTAAACAAATAGCCTAATGGTAATTGAAATGAGCTTTGTGTGTTTTTGCTAAGCGTTTCTTAAAGATTACATATATGCAAATCTATGATAACTAACAAAAATAGAATTTTTCTAATGGAGAACTATCACGTTTTGTTGTAGATAGATAGATTTTAACTAAAATAACTTTAGTTGGCTGGATATTGCTGTTTTCACTGCCTCCACTGTTATAACTGCTTATTTTATAGGTATAGGGAGGGTCTAAACCCTCAGTTGCAGTATAAATGTTACATATCTTCACGCCAGATCTCTTACGGGGTGGGCCGAGAGCATCGAGTGCCAAATATCTCTATCCTTACACACCTGCCACGCCTCCTCCACATTCATCACTCTCTTCATACATGCACGCCGGTTTCGGAGACTTGTTAATTTTATTTCGTACCCATATTCTGTACATTATATTGTATGCAAATCGACAATAATATTTTGCCTGATTTTCATCCAGGGAAGAAGACAATGACGACATAGTGCCAATAATTGAACACCATTCAACTCGCTTACGAGAATTGTATGGTAACTTTTACGTGAGCGAACTCATTTCTCGACACCCTGAGTCTGATAGGGTACTGCTCGTTTGCGAGGTGATTACGACTCGATATATTTTTCATGTAGTTGTGTTAAGTTAACATCGAGTTAACATTGAGTTTTGTAGGTCGTTACAGCTACTACAATTACATTCACTTTTTAGACACCTACACTGAATCTACATTCATGTGTAGTAAAAGTAAGGTAGGTAGGTATCTACGCAATTCTTAGTTGCAAGGGTTGAAAAGTAAAATAAATGATGTAGGTATAATAAACTAAGTAAAAAGTAAAATGTATGTTGTTCTTTGCATGATTTTCTCCAGCACAAAGAAGTGGCGGTAGGGGTGATGTGTCTCAATACTCAAATAAACTTTGAAGCCCTAGAAGAAAACTTCGAGCTGTCTCCGTTCGCTGGATTAAGACATATTGACAAACAACCCTATTATAAACGTAGCAGGGACATAGATTCTACATTCAGGTTCATATTTACTTAGTTTTCATTGCACTTACAAGCTATCTATGTAAGTACCTATATATGTATATTATTACCTGTGTATCTAGTTCATCAACCGTATGGTAATCATAACAAGTTCTCGTGATGTTAATTTTGGGTTCAGATGGCAGTGTGTGGAGATATCCTAAGATTATTATATTGTTCAGCTAGTGAGGTTATAATACGTTCAGTCGGTATAGAACGCCGATTACTATGTTGATATTTACATTCCGACAATTGTGTTGATACTTAATACATTTTGATTACTGTATCAATCATACGCCCAGCAGTGGACTGCAGTAGGCTGATGATGATTATGATGTATTAATTTTGCGTGGATATTTTTATTCTGTAATGGGAATGGATGCGCGTTTTGTTGACAAAGCGTGGAATAGAATTGAAATTCTTGATTCTATTCACATCACATGATACCTACATAATATTTCTTTACAGTCTTCTACCAAGCACTACACTATTTGACACAGTTGGGGATTCCCTCAGTAGTCTCCAACCGTCTCAAATAGCTAAGGATACAAATGTGCGGGTATGTGCCTATGTATACCTATTAATATCTTATTCCGTGATTGATTCAACATTAAAAAGTAAGGTGTAGCAAGCAATGAATAATAATACGCTAAGCTTTTTTTTATAATGTTACCCTACACTTTCATAATGGAATACGGAGATACTGAGAAAACAAGAGAATAATATAATGTATAAGTAGAGTACAATGAAAAAGTAAGATACTTCTGAAGTTGTAAATTTCCCATCATCGTCTTATCTCATCTCATCGTCATTAGGTATACCATTTATTACAACAATGTTGGGTGCGGATTTCTGAGCGTCTCAAAATGGGATAGTTTAAGGCCACAATGTGCCATGTTGCACGTGTGTGGGTGGGGTGGACGGTGGTAGACTTCACTCATCTCAGGGAATATTGTAAAGCTAACTAAGCACAGTAGGTTTCTTCAAGATGGAACCTTCACTCTGATAGTGAGTAACGAGGAGTGTAGTAAAGACAGATGTGCGCGTCTGCATTTCAACCCCCGACTGCGAACCCACTGTATCGTCCTTAGATGCGCTAAATGTCAGCCATTATTTCCGGCGGCAACTGCCCGACGGTATGGTCAGAAACATGAATTTAATTTGTAGGTGACGTGGCAGTTCACTGAAGAGGAGTTCGAATCTTTAAGAGCCCAAGGCAGGGCATGGGATCATGAACACTACGGAATGTACACGCAGCTCGATATTCTTGATCTTTTGGAAGATGAGGAGGAACTGGAGTTTGACATTGTCAATATTGATACTGATCTTTTAAGACTTCCGCGTCTCATGTCGCATGATGAATTAATGAAGACGGACATTGGGTATGTTCATTTGCCTGCTAATAGGGTCTTTCTAAAGTCTTCCTAAGTCTTGTCATATACATGATCGAAATAGACCGTTAAATGAGCTATATATCTCTTATACCTCATATATCTTACAAACTCCAATTATGCGCTTCTTGCAAGTTAATATTGCACACTTCAATGAAAGCCTACAATACTTGGCTGTCTTTAATAACGAGTTTATATACGTTGCTTTTGTTTTGTTTGATTTTTTTCGTTATTTTCATAGTTTGATGGATGACATAACGAAAGCGTTAGACAGTAGAAAACACAGGGACTCGTTGTCCGATAGCACCCATGCCGTTAAAGAGAAGAAAGAGAAGAAGTTGCGTGAGTCCTGTTCATTGATACATAAACACATTCTTCGGAACTTAAAATATCTAGCGTTGTAAGTGTACATTTGTTACCATCATCAATATACATATGTAAATTTAACTATCTCACTCGCCAACTCCTTAATTCGCTTCATTGTCTCCACATTCGTCTCCAAACTTCCATAAATATTTTGCATATTCCATACATATTTTACTCGCCAAACGTAGTGTAGGACGCCTTCCGACCAGGTGGGATGACGATCTGCGAAAGGCTGCAGGCAGAAGCTGGATGCGGCAAGCCGAGGACAGGGCGCGGTGGCGCTCTTTGGAGGAGGCCTATGTCCAGCAGTGGTCTGAGATAGCCTGATGATGATGATGATTGGTACTATGAAGTTAAACAGTGAATAATAAACACGTGTATATTTGTGTTTATTACTAATTATAGGTTCATTTTAATAAATTCGAGATGTTAATTCCTCCCTTCTAAATAGAGAAATATGGGTTGAAGTCGTGAAGAGAGTTAATACACAAAACAGGGGCCAAGACTGCTCCATTCAGTGTGCAACGGCAAACATGAAGATTTTGGCACAATCTTAATAACACCAATAAACTGTTCTTGATCCTTTGAAGTTTTGAATTTGAATCTCGACTGGGGAAAGCTTTATGCGACAAGCAGATGTAAGTAAAAAATGTTTGAATTTTGATGTTACAGTCAATATTCGTAATTAATAATAATAATAATATAATCCTTTTATTTCCTTAATTAAAATGCATCCTGTAATAATAAATACGTTAGTGAAACAGGTACATATAAAAGGAGTACATTAAATTCAAAAATCCTTTTTGCTACTCATTGAGCGTATTTCTCAATATCATTATATATCAATATCAATATATGATAAGCAATATCAAAACATATTTATCAATATATAAAACGCATTCTCTTATGTCTTAACTTGCTGTCTCTCTCGACATAGTCAACAATAGCACACCGGGGGCCACATAAAGCATAATTAGTTTCCGATAATTGAAATTCAGTTACACATATTACCTTGTCATTTGCCAGCGGTTCGCGACCAGCGCAATATAATTAAATATGATTAAATGCTTGAAAAAATCACAGCCAAAGTTAACTTTATTATACATATTCACTTATTTATTACTGTAATGGTGAAAATAATATTACCAATTGAGTATTATCATTATATATCATCACAACAGATCCTTTACGGGGTAGGTATACAGTAGTACAGTTAATTTCATTTTTCATACAAATATTAAAGTTAGGTGGATAAAACACATTCCATCTTGACCGCACAGCTTAACGGTCGTGGATATTAACCACTGAATAAACAGGCGAGTCATAAAATTTTGCTCGAAGACCTCTAAAACCTGCGAACCTGCACAACTATAATTGATAGATTATCAACCTCGCACATCCCAAGAGGAAATGGTATCCAACGATGAAAGAATGAAGGAATGAACGATGAAAGTAAAATTTGTATGTTCTATATATCTTGTTTATGGTGGAGTCAGAAGTCTCAGAAGCCGGCATACGTGTATAAAGACAGTGATGAATATAGAGAAAGCAGATCCGTAAGAGTAGAGATATTTGTCACTCGGTGCTCTCTGGTTACCTTGTAAGCGACCCGGGGTGATTGCATACTCGTAATAATAACAATGGTAATATTTTTTGGTCATTTGCAGGAAACGAATTACGGTTCGCAAAACAATTGTTCGTGGCTGGACCGTTGCATAATTAATGTTTAATTTGAGGCTGCGCATAATTTAAATTCGGAAACGTAATCACAAATTTACCTTTAAACAATTCTTTTTTGAGAAACATTATTGTGAAATATCTACCTGATTTAATATTACAATATTTTCGATAACCAATTGTATGAATACTGACAAATTAACATCATCCATATGTCATATCATTTCTAAATCCATCTACACTTTTGTTCTTACTTGAATGACAATTTCTATACACAACTTCTTCCGTTCATATTTGCTGTGAGCCCCTTCGTACACAAGGCTACGCAAGTCTTTTATACGCGGTAGTTGCTTGGTGACTTGGGTAGCCTTGTGTACGAGGGAGCCAATTTTCTTATCATCGCAAATAGGATTGAGAGACCCAAGTACACGTGTCACAAATAAGTTAACTAGGGTATCCTGGCTTGTAATTCCCGAAAATGTAAGCAAAGAAGTGTTGTACACTCACAATTTTCACCAGTTAAGTTATGAAAAAACAATTCAGATATTTATAAAAATCTTACATTTATTCTAAGTAAACTCTTGTGTTAACGAAAAGTAAACGGCCCTTGGGGAATCCCCGAGCAGCGATATTACAACATTGAGCATTTATTTAAATACACAAAATTTTAGCTGTTACATTTTTATCTGACGCTTGTAAGAACAAACTTTTCAACACAAAAAAAGGAAGACTTCTTTTGTTCATTCTTCTAAATCTGGGTCGATTTATTTATCTTATAATAATCTGTTTAATTTAAAATTTGATTTTTGTCGATGTTGATTACATACGGGGTTGTAACATTTGAATAAAATTACTGACTTTAATAAATTAAATCTTTACTGATGTTCTGTTATGAAGCGAAGATAATTAAAAATATATTCGTGCAAGTTTGACGGCTCCCACACCGAGTATCGTGACGGCCGCTGACAGCTACAAAAGTTAGCAATTATTTTACATAATAAAAGTTATTTTGACAGCGCCAAGAGGCTTATTTATAACAATAAACCGTATTAATTTCATAACTTTTAATTTGTATCGTAATCATTAATTTTGCTGATCAAATATTATTTTATAATGGTGTTTTAGTGGTTACTAATTATTTTTTTTGTTAGTTTTTAGTCATGTACACAAACCGACCTCCCTAAATATTGCTACGCCCTAACAGGGTTCAAACGGAGGCTAAGAGTAATGCAACAACTAGTTCAGAAGCATAAACCAATAAATGAATTATTCGTTCTAAGTTATCTATGCATACAGTTTGCAACTGCTGCATGCGGTGCTTTGAACTAACCAATTTGCGAGTTCTGTAGCTCGCGGCCTGATATGGGACAAAATGATGTAATGGACAACACGTATCTATAGAAATAACATTGACATGCTATATATTACCTTAGAAATATCAACAATATCTCATACGAAGCAGGATTCGCTATCATCATCAGCCTATTGCAGTCCACTGCTGGACATATGCCTCCCCTGAGGGGCATCTCCATGATCCCCACTCTGAATATGAGGGTTGAGCATCGCAGAGCACAACTTCCCGTACGCTGATGACCGCTTTAACTTATTCACGTCTTTGTTTTATTCAACGTTACTCGAAAGTAAAAACCGTGTATTTTCGTAATAGGTGGTGTTGTTTGATAAGCAAGAATATTGTGTATCATCATCCCCTTTTATCGGTTCACTGTTGGGCTCGGGTCTCCCCTCAAAACGAGAGGGATTTTCTATTGTATATTATAATAGCCAGTATTATTTACATCTAACGACATTCGCTCAGGACTTAATGTACACATATGTACGTCCTTATCTGGCTCGCACGTCGCTTCCGGTCGTTAAGTTAAATTGCTCTTCACAAATTTTGCTGTCACATGCAAGAGATTATATCATTTGAATAAAGGCTAATGTCTGTTCTAAATCGTACAGATAAAATAACATTCACTATTATATCATTTTATCTGTTTGTCTGTACAAAGGTTCACGTATGCAGGTGTCAAGAGAATTATCAAATAACAAATGCTTAATGACATGATATATTTGGCCAGTACAGGCGTGATGTTATGTTATCGCAATAAAATTAGTTTAAATAAAATTGTTATATTTTTCAGACCTCCAATCGCATTGAACCTAATTCGGTCTAGATCCATTTGGTTCTTGTATATATTTTATAACTGTAGATTCTCATCAAGCATCAATATACGCGGATCCAGTTTCCCATCGTTAAATCAAATCGCTCGTCTCTAACGTAAGTGTCAGATACAAGCATCAAAGACTTCATTACAGGCCTATTGTCTACATTCTAAATGAATAACGCTTTTAATGTCAACAAATTTCGGTACTTTAGTATGACTGTTCGTATATCGTAGATAATTTGATGTATAGTTGGGTAAGTCAATGATGAATTAATAATATACAGGTGTGACGCTATGCTGGTTATTGCTGAACCCATGACGGGAACATTTTAACCAACCAGGAAATTAAAATTTATGTTCAATAAATGTTTCATAATTATCGGACTTTTTTGAAATTTAATTAAGGACTTATGATCAATAAGGCCTTTTTCAGATGATAAATTAAGAATTACGGGTTTCTTTCAACTCATTTTGCGTTGCTATATACCTATAATATGAAAATTATATTTCCATCAGTTACGTTTCGCATACGAATTCGAACTCTAAATTCAAACTACACACTATTTTCTTAATAATCCATATTAATATTACTTCACAATCCATATTAATGTTCATATTAAGAAAACTATTAATTAATATTAAACGTAACTGACGGAACCTACTATATTCCTCTGCCTACCTTCAGGGATTATAGGCATGATGTTACGTTTTATTATATGAGCGAAAATTGTTATTTCTCTTTGCGTTTGACACACTTTAACGTCAAAAAAGCTAAACCGATTTAGTGGAATTTTCTTATACAGATAGCTTCCGGTGCAGGGCAATAATGTAAGCTGAATATAAAACTTCTGTTAAATCAATCCTTAAAAAGAAAGATAATGATTGAAAAATTCGGGAAATATTATGTAGGTTACAGTAAAAACGAAGGCAGTATTAGGAGCTGGTAAAATACAATATAAAATCGTATTGCTAGTGTTAAAAGTGCTTAAAATTGACACGACCGTATACTAGTTTTATTAAATAGACAACGTCTGTGATGAGAACAGAGGAGGGGAAAAAATCATCAAAACCATAGCCAGTAGAAATAATAAGTGTCTGCCTATATCTACAGGAAATAGGCACGACATGATATATTTAAGTATAAAATGTAATATTTCTCAACGCTCGTTACAACCAATATTGCGGGATGTATTAAAATTTAAATAGAACTTTCAAAGTAGCATTTCGTAAGTTATGTTCGCTCAGAACATGTAAACTGATTCATCTGTATGCATCGCTCGTACCAGGAGTTCCGCGAGAAACTAGTCTTGCATATTAAGAACTGTAGTGGAATGTTGGTGCGGAAAGAAACATTGATGGTGGAAAAGATTTTGAACTATATAACTTTGGAAACATAGCTTTTATAACATGTGATCACTTTGGAACTGTCATAGATAAGGACACAATTAGTCTACCGACTCGCGTTAGGCCAACTTGGCAGACTATGGCCCTAACTCATTGATGGAACGACTAAAGCGTCGTTGAGGGTAATGATTGCTAAGGAAGATAATTGCACCATGATTTGGGTTACATAATGTGTTCATTCTATATACAATAATTATATTATGAGTATGTATATATGATTTCACGTAAAACGTAAATCTTTATACCCATATACCTGCGCGCACATACTTGTAGATTATACCTATTACGCGTGTAAGTTTGTACGGGATGAATGTTTCAGTTGGGCGACGGACAAATTGTTGGGAACATCAAAATAGCTCATAACATTCTCCAGAGTGATTATGTTAAAAACTGACTGTTATTATGCGAGGTTCCTCGGGGAGCAGACTGAGAGCATCAAGTGACAATTTTTAAAAATAGCGAACGTATTTTTTGTAATCTAATGTTTTCTTCATACCCGCACCGTTTCCGGAGACCTGTAACTCACTGCCCCATCAGTAAACATCAGACCTCTGTGAAT
>DWTO01006289.1:0-10127 GCA_018244755.1 Jemadia pseudognetus
TCTCCGTGTACCAATATAACGAAGTTGTGTACTGTCCTCGAGAAACTTCTTCGCTTATAATTTGACACCCAATCTAATGGTACGAGTATACACGTAAATAATTAATGGACAATAAATAGTTTTTCTCTTTATTGCATTTACAATTAAAACTTTTCAATTTATGTAAATCGAAAATGAGTATTTTATAGTGTCGAATAAGAAGATATTATCACGAGATCGATCATTTAAAACCGATAAAATCTCACACAGATAAGTGCGTAAATTTTAAATGAACTGAAAAACTATTCTGCTGATGAATAAGTACCAAAAATTTTCGTTTGACTTTTAACTTCTTCACGGTCAATTGGCTTTAAATGGATACCTTACAATAATTCAAAGTTATCCTGGATAGACAGGCGAGAACGAACCAGAGGGGATGATAAACTGAAGTTCAATTTGTGTGTAATTACACATTAGGTACGAGGAACGCCTGTAACCGACTCGGCAGAAGCATCAAAGTTTAATACACGTAGACAGATCTTACTCGGCTATTTGCTTAAACAACTTCGCATAACTTGTCTAAGCTAGATTACAGTTCTGTCTGCGACATGCGACTGTGTTATATTTAAGTTAATAAATTTAACAGACGATGATTCTATTGATTTTTAATTATACCTACACTTGTGAACCAGTTGTGGACGAAATTCTACTATATTTCAGTAAACCTTGTTTGACGTTATTGAAGTTCTCATGTCAAAGACTTTAAATCTATAAATCTTAACCTTTATCACATACTTGTGTCTGACATTGGCAGTATGAATAATTTATTATAATATAATTTATTATAATATAATTTATTGTATTGGAACACAATTTATGCACAACACACACTCCTCCGCGCCTGTACCAATATTTCCATTCACATATTAATACACATATTACGGAGAAATATTTGATTTTGAAGCAGAAATGGTCCCCAGATGGTGCATCTGTATCAGCATCTACAGACGGTTTAATCTTAAATAACCTCGTAATACTATCTACGCTCAGTAACAGATACGTTGCACGCTTGGTTCGTTTCAAAATGACAACGATAAATACAAATATTATTCGTGAAATCTGTACAAATAGCTTTAAATTTTATTATGTGAGTGAGTACACTAATATGAAATTGTATCACAAAAATAGCACGAGGGCCGTATAGTAATTACAAGAAGCAATTATGGAACAGATGGTCTATAAAGATTAAGTGGCGTCGACACAACAAAAGGAAACAAATAGTTCCTTAAAAGCAACATTGATGACGTAAAAAGAAATAAAAGTAAATGAGTAGGGGTCAAGAATTAAGTCTTTGTGTAGTAATTCCTCGGAGTATTTGAGGTAGCTGTTAAGATACTCTTATACGTACATAGACGATAGACATCGAAATAGTACATTGCTTAATTACAAGCTACAGCTTAGGGATCGTAGATATTGTAATGTTGTTATACTAATTGTATCTTGTTTTTTTCCCCGTGGGAAACCTGTAAATGGTACTCTGTACCCTGGGAGAGAATCAGAGTTATGTGGGATTTTTACTAAACTAAAATTCCCTCGGTGCTAATAAGAAGATTTCTAGATCTCCAATGGAACATACCGCTGCTCTCCTAATGCTAAGTTTCTAGGACCTTACACCTCCAAGAGGCTGCCTCATCATTTTAATGTTTAATCAAACTTAAGTTTTCTAGTCGAAATTTCTAATAGTGACTCATACTTCGGATTTGTGCCCGGGGTATGGCAATAGGGTCAACATCCCCTGTTGCATTGTGGGACGTAAAACGTAACTGGTGAAACGTGCTAGTGTACTACACTCCTCTGCTTATCTTTTCGGAGATTACAGGTGTGATATCACTTTGTTAAAGAAAATTAAGTGGTATCTAAGTATCAAATAAAAAATACGTCAGAAATTCCATAAGACAACCACACATTCCAAAAAAAGTCAATTTTGATCTATTGGAATATGCGCTTTGAGCGCAAAAAATGTAACAGTTTTATATCTTCACCCAACACCCATTATACCTACCGATTACCCTACAGTCTTTACCAATACCGGGAGGTACAGTAGAAACATTTTATAACTGAATTTAACAGCGGGCGCTACATAAAACGGTTATTAAGATTTCAATAAAGATACTATATAAAATTCGGTTTTACTGTTGGCTGAGGTCTGAGACCCTTTTTGCACAATGATTATAGCTGTATTATGATTTTATATTCGTATACAATATCCTTTGTTTTAATGTGCTTGTTATTATATTTTATTTGTAAAGGATATTAGAATTAATGATCTGATAAAAGGTAAGTTTAAACATAGAGGAAGCCTGTCTAGCAGTGAACAAAGATGATAATGAAAAGGCTTGCACGAAGAAATAGTAATATGTATTACCCTAGTAACAACAATTCGTTATTAATGATTACATAAAAATATTATATATTGTGCACTACGATCGTATTATATACGTAACGGTAAATCAAATGGTAACAAAACTTATCATCAAATGTTTACCCAACCGGTAATAGAAGTCAGAACAACGGATTGCGAATACCACATAAAATCAAAACGAAGGATAACATAAAATATTTGAATACTGCTTAGGATGGATTATTTGAATGATCTTTCGAATTTCAGCCAAGAACAAACGAAGCCGAAGCTTTAAGAATATTGTTTCTTTTAAATGGTTTGTATTTTCGTTAAAAGCTTTCCGCTTCGCCGGTGTGCTCGCTCGAGCTTAAGGCGTGACAAACAGAATTTCCCTATTCGTGTTTACCGCTTTTATTAGCTTATTAACGTAAAGGACAAAAGGGAATCTAGTGACCGGAAATGTTTGTATTCAATTACGTTTATGTACAATGTTAAATATAAACATAAATCACGCCACTCCAGTTTAAACAGCACGAGTAATACAAATATGTATTGTTGTATCGTGGTTTTTAATATTGATCAGATATTTGGTAAGAATGTGTTTTCTCTGGAATTTACCCGTAACAAATATTGTCAAAATACAATGCTTAAACCACACAAAAATGAAGTCGTTTCTCTTATTGTTGTCTATTGAGTGTAAATATGGTTTATTTTCTGTTTGGTGTTTGGTTTTTAATGGCCGCTTTCTCGTTAACCATATATGTACATTAAAAATAACGTTACAATGTATAACAAATTGAATTAGAGTCATTAAAAGGGAAACCGCGTCATCTGTTTCCACAACCGTATGTTCTAATTGAAATAGACGAGACTGTTACGGTCTGCAATTGCTTGCTTTACCTTATGCGGCGCACATTGACCCGCTTTTCGTAAATTTCGTCACACAGCACACGGCTTATTGTTATTGTAGCATCACGACTATAATCCCTGGGTAAGCAGAGGAGTGTAGTACACTCCCAAGTTTCACCAGCTATGTTTACGTCCTACTATGGAATAGGTGGAAAGCCTATTACTATAAACCGGGCACAGACCCAAACTCGTACGCACTACTAGAAATTTCAAGTTCGAAATATCTAACAATACCCGACGCGGGGTTCAAACCCAGGATTTCTCGATCAACTGCCGCACTACCAGCCACTCGACTATCGGCGCAGTTAAATTACAATCATGGTATTATTAACTACATATATATAGTGCGCTTCACTAGTAGTAAGAAAACTACATACATGCGACTATGAACGACTATATTCTATTTCAATTATGTAGAATTACATATATTCCTATAATTATTATGACCGTTTACTGTTCGTTAATTTTTATCCAACCTAAAATAAGTCTGATATCTGAGGTGTATTTTTCTAGTCTCGTCGCCAAACAGAAATGCCTAAATGCTTGCTTATTTGTAAGGTAAACTATTTAATCCAATTTACTTATTGCTGTAATTAAAATGATAGAGTTCGTTCCCCGAACGCCGGGTGGTGAGCCGCGAGTGTGAAGCATCGAGGATTCCAGTATAAAAAGGCAGTTGAACCGATGTACCATGAAAATACTCAAGAGTTGAAATTGTTCTCATAACTCTTACGAACCAACTTACCATAAAGTATTTAATAATAAATTAAAGTTTTTCATAATTCAGCTATGAGATTTATATCAAATCATTCCATATTATCAACCTATAAGACTTATAGTAAATTTTATAACATAATTGAAAATAAATTAAGTTCTTTTTATCTGAAAATAATTTAGTGGAATATATATCTAATAATAATAATGTTGAATACAAAATGGATTTTGCTTTTATAGTATGATAATGTAAATTATCTTTCGCAAAATTTGTTCTTCTTTGATATAACATGGCACACAAATACCACGAAGAGGTACCCGCAGGCGAATCCCTAATGTTGGAACAATAATCATGTTGGGTTGCTATACATTTTGGTAATTTCGTTGCTACAGGGCGAGCTGTGATGTTATTGTTTAACTTTTCCCCAATCCAAGTACATATTATGTACACTATATTTCAGTAAAGTTTATCGATTTACGATTGTAAGCGATAAATTTGGGAGACGAGACGATATTGGTAACAAGTACAAAAAAAGCCTAGTTAGTCGTGTTGGTTGCATATGTCACTGCAGTTCGGGAGGTCCTGGGTTCAAATCCCGGGTCGGGCACTACTGGATTTTTCTAATTTAAATTTTCTAGTAGTGGAGTCTGGAAATGTGCCCGATGCATGGCAATAGGCTCACCACCTATTCAATAGTGTGACGTAAACGTAATTGGTGAATCGTGGGAATGTAATACATTCCTCTGCCTATCTCTTCGGGGATTACAGGCGTAATTTTACGTTTTATACGTCGGTGAAATTATCAACTGACAATTACTCCGTGAAACAAGAAAACATTACTATCTAATAGTAACGGCATTGCTTATAAACTATAAAGTCTATTATAAAATGTAGTAACTACGCTATCCATTCTTCTTGACGCACTTTTATATTCCTCTATTGTTCTTCTTTATTCTCTTGCCCTGTTATTATGTTATTTAGTAACAGAACAAACATTCGTGCGGCTGGCAGCCAGTTGGCTTAACGTGGACATAATGACTTTCACTTCCATTGTGGCGCTAAAAAAAGGAAAATAACACCGCCTGCTCGAGCCAACCATCGCTAGAGTTGCTATAACTCCATTTTAAATGAACCGTTCTTAACGCTAACAGGCTAACGACTGGAGTTCGTTTAAAAAGGATTAATTGGTAATTGCGTACCCAGTCGAGTTAGCGTGACAAAACCGCACGTGGATAATAATGTAAGGAATAGCTATCTATGGTTATTGCAACCCATTAAACCATAATTATTTATATAATCTATTAAACGTTACTTCGTCTTATAATTGAAAGCCAGTTAACCTTATAAGTTAACGTTAACATAGTGACACCTTTAAATGCGTTAAATGCTACTAGTGCGTAAACATTGGATAACGTTCCTAGATTATCGCTAAAGTTATTAGGAAATTGTCTCCTAAGTAGAGTATTTCCGAATGCGACTGCCGGTTGAGAGATCCTGGGATCGTCTCCGGGTCGAGTACTATCGGGTTTTATAATTTCAAATTCCTAGCTTTGAGTCTCAAGTTGTGCCCGGTGTATAGCAATAAGGTCACCACCAATTCCTTAATAATGTGGGAGTGTACTGCACTCCTCTGCCTGCCTCTGGAGATAATAGCACACGTTCCTAAATACTACAGTTAAGCGTCTTATGGCATTTAAGTGGGGAATGTATTCTAACTCCGCAGCGACAGGGAAAGACGTCAGGAATGCGTATACTTAAATTAAACGTTCTACATCCACAAATACCTAATTTTCACAACCTCCTAGAAATCCCAACATTCCCTAATATTAAAATATTTAAAAATTATATTTTTACCAATATATTCGCAATCTTCGTTCAGGTATCTATGTGGCTTAATGATTTTTTTATTTATCTAACAATTTGTAATTAGTCAAGCGTTATCCTAGACTAGTCGCTTACCACTAAGTAAGATCGTAGTCAAAAGCGAACCTATGGTTATAAGAATAGAATTCAAACAAATATGTATTTAAAAGATAAGCGGTAAGAGCTAGTAAATGGAAAATAGTCATTTCAGTTATGAGCTGTTGATTATCAAAGGCTCTTTGCTGGAGACATGACGTAAATATTCGTGAATAAAACATACAGTATGTATACAGAATATTGAGTAGTTTCAATTTTACTTCTACTTGACTTCAATTAAATTAATACATCTATCTGAAGCATGAAATTTATGTGAAGATATAAATTTGAGACGTAAACATGCTTTTAAGTGCAAGCGCCTAAGTGTGGCTTAATGGAGTATACTCATTTCTGCTATTAATAATTACTTAGAGGACTTGACTTGACTTCTAAAATAAAATTAAAAAAATCTGGTCTATCGCACCATAAAGTTATTGTAACATTAATATTTTGTATCTTAATTTACTGTCATTTATGTGTTTTTTACTTTTAAATTTTATATCGTTTCTTATTTTGAATTCTAATATACAACGAACAATATAAACATAATTTAAAAAAATTATTCTGCCGGTTGTCTATCGGTGGTGTCTGCCTATCGCCTTGAGGGCGTGGCGTGAACATATAGTAAAAATAAAACAATAGTTACCTGTCAAATACGTTACACGATTAACAGATTTGAAGAAAGTACTCTGCAAAGTTTCGCTCGAGTAATCTAAAGTTTTGGACTGTGTGGTTGTCTTCCATAAATTGTTTATTAATCCCATTATTGTAACATCCGTTACGAATCTGATTCAGTGTAAGTAATCAAAAACACTACACGTTCATCGCGCAGAAGTAAGAAGCTCCTGCTTAAATATGTTCCGATTTATATATGATACCTTGTAGGTACGTTTCCATTTTACATTTTCGTTTATATTTTTGACGATGGTTTTGAAGACTGCAACGGATCCGATTGTTATTTTTTCTAGTAATAAAGTCTTATGATCAGAAGAGCACCAAAGACTCTATATTGTCAAAAGGTATAAATTAATTGTAAACAAAAAACGTAACATCACGCCTGTAATCCCTGCAGAGGTAGGCACAGGAGTGTAATACACTCCCACGTTTCACTAATTACATTTACTTTCCACTTTGGAATAAGTGGTGAGTTTATTGCAATGCCATAAAAAAATAATGAACTGATAAATATATAATTTAAATCCATCAACTGTGCTTCCTAGTGTTAATTATCTATTCATTTATTTAATCTACAGAAGAAAAATATATACCAAATGATCAATAGTTCATGGTATGACATTTCTGAAACATTAAAATAGCCAAGACTAGTACCATACACGTATATGTGAAATTCGAGTTACCCAGTATAGCTTAACCGTACCAGGTTACGCTCTGCTAGTGTAATGGTTAGCACGTCCTCATATTATAACTAAACAATAGAACATTAAACAAATTATGTTATGTCATGATATCGTTCCCTTTGTTAACTAGAATAACTTGTTTAATACGTCGTATCTTATATTTCAGCGCCAACTCTACATGTCTCTTCTCTCTATCTGTTCTATATAGGTACTGCTTTCGTATACCTATATTCTTTAATTTTTTTGTGTATATATAATATGATCTTAGTGTGTACAACAAATTAGCTATCCGTTTAAATCAAGTGTTGGTTGATGATATAAGAATGAAAATACCGAAAATTACATTTCATTATATTTATTCATTCCAATATTTCACATTTATAACACATCACAATAAACAAATATAAAGAGATTCAACGATGTAATATATTGTCATGATATAACCTCCTACTCGATAATATTTATCAACTAATCTATCAACAATCATCACTACGATCTTTTATCATTATCCAAACAAACACGTAAGAACACAGAACCATATTTGAACTAAATAGTTACGAGTACTTATGTAGTTACAATAAAATTATCAACAACATTAAAATAAACAAAACATTATCAATTTGAACACATCCTATTGAACAGTGAAGTAAACATTTATATAATAAACTTGAATACAAAATATTTACAATTAAATATGTATTATGTTTTAAACATTTATAGTCATATTGACATTGATAATAATAAATCATACAACTATATATACAAAATAACAATTCAAGAAACTTTTTACAACAATAAATTTACGATACAACATTGTTTCTTAAGCCTAAACAGTTTACCATATTTAATGCCGAGTCATTTTTATATAATTCATCTTATTTAAAACTTTTTCCGAAAATTCATTGCAAAAAGAAATAATAAATCCAATAATTTATAAGTTAATGTTATAACACATTATTTTAAACTATAACTACTTATTCAACAGCATGGTAATGTTTTACTCCTTGTACCTAAATCTCTTTTTGACTCTCAGAAATTCTAAAGTTCAAAACATTTTGTCTAATTGTAAGGTTAAATTATTGGAGTCCATCTTAACGAATCCGTGTTGTCTTAGAGTTTCAAGGGTAAGGCAGACGCAAGCCGCTTCGGGTGTTTCAAGTAGAACTTCAGGGAACTCATGGCGTATGCGATATCGGATATTATTCTGTACTATTTCGTTACAGACAGTCACACTGATGCATACTTAAATAAAAAAAAGTATGTAGGTGCTTTTTAGTTAAAATAAATAATAATGTTACAAAGCAACCACTAAATTAAACGTAACTTCACGCCTGTAACTCCCGAAGAGGTAGACAGAGGAGTGTAGTACACTACCACGTTTCACCAGTTACGTTTATAGTTGGTGAGCCTATTGCCATACACCGGGCACATTTTCAGACTACAAAATCTAAATTAGAAAAGTATATTAAACAACTCAATTATTACATTTTGAAATATGGAATGTTTGTTATGCCTTTACAAATCAAGATAGGTAATTTTCGTTGCAGTGAAGGCGGCGGCGGCGGCGAGGCTGGCGGCGACCGCTACCACGGCGGCCGTCGACCCCGTCGCCTTCACCGCGAAGCCCATGATAACGGACACACAAAGCTGGGCCACGAACACACAGCTGCTGACCACTGCCACATCCGTGCCAATGCCTCGCTCCTCCCCGCTACCACCACCTTCGCTGTCCCACTGAAAAAAGAAAAAAAAATCATTTAAACTCAATATCAATGCAATTCAACGTATAACAATGGGAACTGTTATACTTTGTGCGAACGAATATTATTCCTGAGTTAGAACGGTACATGAGTTAATTAGAAGGCAACTAAAAGCGGGTTAAATAAATCTGTTTGATGGTAGAACTGGTACGTAAAAGTGGTATTCATTCTGGATTACGAATGCACTGAGTAAATTATTATTTCATGGCGCTGTTTCTACCTGCACTTTTACCTTGTAATTAAATACGAGTTAATTACAGGAGTATGTAACGCCTGACGATAATTATTAGACGACTCGCGTGAATTAGACTTTGCTCAGCATGTTAGTGGTTAAAGTAATATTAAAATCGTAGTAAATATTTGTATGTAAGTAGCATTGATAGCCTAGTAACTGAAATTATTTCTCCTACTCTGGTGGTCGTAAAACCTGAGTTCTGGCGAGCACCTCTGTACAAAAATGTGCTTTTTAAAATTAAATATAACTCGCTGTGATGGTAAGAAAACATCGTAGGGGACCTGAACCTCTAGTTCTATATAACGTTGTCTAACTAAAGGGAGTGAAATTCGTTAATCCGCTTTAGGCCAGCTTTATAGACTATGACCTTATCCTTTTTATCTATATCCTTTTTATTTGGAAAAGATATGCGCACCCAACAGTGGAACAATAAAATAGACAATGACTTTATAAAAATAATATAATAATCATTTGCTTTCACGTTTAGTGTCTTATTTTAAATTTCAATATTGTGAACTGATTTGGTATTATACTTTATTTGCTAACGCTACCAAAAATTATAATGTGAAAATTTTTAATTGTCCACATGTATCTACTCTCGCTGTTTACTGTTCTACTGTGCTATACCTTACAATTTATTTATGTTGTTACCTCAAATAAATTTTCGGTTTGCAAAATAAAAGCATAAAAACAAGTTATTATTTAAAATATAATGTTATTACCTATTAATTTAAAAAAAAAGTAACTTCACGCCTGTAATCCCCGAAGAGGTAGGCAGAGGAATGCAGAACCACTTCCACGTTTCACCAGT
>DWTO01006290.1:0-10127 GCA_018244755.1 Jemadia pseudognetus
CTAGTCACGGACGTATGCCAATATGTTCGAACCGTTACACTACACCAGTATTTGTATAATTCCGATCGATTACCTGCCTCATCGCGGCATAATTAAACGTTTGTTATTTAAATCCACTTCGGCCCCGTCCGTCGGTGCCAACATTATCGGTTCAAGACGATTATAATACTCAATCGGTAGAAGTCTATGTGCATCCATTAGCGAAGCCAGCCCATTGATACACGACGTAATAATTACTGAGGTTGGACGATGTTTTAAAAAAAACCTATTGTACCTAAGTACTTTTAATAACATTATAAATAAAATGTCTCGTTGGTCGTGTTGATTGCAAGTGCGACTGCCGATCGGAAGGTCCTGGGTTCAAAACCCGAGTCTAGCTCTACGAGATTTATCTAATTTAGATTTTCTAGTAGTGGTTCAGTGTTCGGAAATGTGCCCGGTGTATAGCATTACGCATACCCACCTTTTCCATAGTGGGACGTAAACGTAACTGGTGTAACGTGGGAGTGTACTACACACCTCTGCCTTCCTTTTCAGGGTAAACAGCCGTGAAATTATGTATAAATAAATTAAAATTCCAATCAAATTTATTTAAAAATATAGGTTTTATTTTTTAGCTTGACTAATTTAACATTTAATTTAACAATAATTAGACATTCCTTGGTAGCTTAAATAAATAAAAAATGAAGTGAATTTTAAAAGGACACATCGAGCGCAAACTGAAAAGTAAGCACGGATCGCGTTCGCCGAGAGCTTATTAGCAACAAGCTTAAAGAGCGATACAGTGGTAGCGACATTAGTAATGGAGCTAATCGCAGATAATGAGCGCGGCGCGAACAGTATGGTAATGCCAGTATCACACATCGGCGCGGGCTCTATCGCGGCATCACGCCGGCGCCGCGGGACCCACGTCTCAGCATTCCCTACGTATATGTATTTGTTTCAATCACATTCTTTTGCAACTTTTATTATTATATTAAATCATTGCGCCTTCATAGTACTCGTACATATTATGGAGAGGATTGCGTGACTTGAGCCAGCTGCTAGCTAGGTAGAGTTACGATATACGTAATATTTCAGTAACAATCGATTCATATTTAGGTATTCGCGCAAAATTTTGCTATCAATAATAAGGGTAAACATCTTTTTAATACACAAATACATACTACACATGTAAATAATATGTATATTATGTCAGACAAGTATGTATAATTTTTGACTCGAATAAATGGTAATTAATAGTGCCCCAAGAGCTCCATATTTGAACGTGAATTAGCCATAAAACTCATTATTGAGGACATTAGTTTTAAATACAACATTAGAGGGTACGTTTTTGTATAATTAAACATTAAATCTTAAACACATGCAAAATATTCGAGACAAATATGTCTTTGATAGAATTTTTTACCTTTTAAAATATTGATTAGGAATTAAGCCGGCTAAACAGCCGGCTTAATTATTAATCATGTGTAACACTCACGAGACATTTTACAATATTGTGTAACAAATGAATCAACAAAGTACAGTCTTAGGTTTTGGTAAAATATTTTGAACCGAATACCTACCTGTTACATTGCTTATAAGGTTACGTGTGGCAAGCCAATTTAGTATTAAAACAAAATAAACATGTATTTACATTCAGTTTTTATACAATAACATCTATAGCGCTACATTGTTACACCGAACATTCAAATTACATTATTCAAGCGGCGAACAAGAACGAAAAGTAACAAGTAACAGAAAACCAGTCATGATACCGCCGCGTAGATTGATGACCTACCGCAAACTCGGCTGAAGAACAACCTACAAGTGCCTATAGGCCCACTGACGTTCAAGCTCGCAACACACAGCATAATAATTAGTCATTAGAAAGTAGGCAGCCTGGGAGGGGGCCCGGGTGGGAGGGGGCGGGGCTCGTCTGTTTCAGCTTATCTGAAATTACATCTTTTATGGGTATCCACGATTATTCCGTGCTGCAGCGACCTGCGGCACGTTACTGCCGCTCAGAAAACAACTCCGCATTACCATTGGTGTTCTACATAATCCCTACTATTGCTTTTTATGAGATTGCTTCTTTTCGCTTTTCACGTCCGCGACCCATCCCCTTATGTAGGTGTATAATGACCGCGTCTGAAATTGCTTGTTTCCTCCGCTAGATGCCATTTTGAATATCTTTTCGTAGGAAGTACCCTGTTATACGACGGGCACTTTAAAATTGGACGTTTATAATTTATGTGTGTTTATATTTAAATAAGTCACCTAAAAGCCTAAAAGTGGGTGTTTTATATAACCTACAACACAATTTATGAACGAATATAAAGGTCTCGGGAAGAGAGGGCGGATACGATCTAATATCTTTGTTTGTTACACAAAGCAATGTCTACAACAACAAACGAATAATTCAGTGGAGTTAACTTGAATTCATAATCAAGTAATTTATGTGCACGGCGAATAAATTAGCCGCTTCAGCCCGCGCGCCGTCCATAACTTACCCCAATAAATTGCCCAAAGCGGGCCAACTTCATTTTATCTTCAAATACTAATAAGTACTCGTATACCCACGTACTTGGCAACTCGCTTTTTTATTCACACTTTATTTCTGGTCGTTTCGTAAATTTCCACCCTGATATGACCGTTTTATGATGCCGTAACGCGATTACAACCTGATAAGAGGCGAACACGGCGAACGGGCGCTAGTGTAATGATAAACTTACAGAAAATGTGACTTATTAGGTCACACCAATTCTATTATTGCCATGTTGGTGTTATGTTAATAATGTTTGAAATTGTTTCGCTGCGGGGTGATTTGGAACTATGTGTAGCAATTTCAATTTAATCTCTATAGCTATATGCGTTTCAAGCGCAATAAGGTCCAATTTAAGTTGTCCGTTCATATCACGCTTGTGACTTTTTGAGCTGTAAAGCACGATCACGTATCAGGTAGCACCTGCTTTGCATAAGGCGTCATGCCGAGAACCCCACGTTTAAAGTGTAAATTTCGCGATTAAAAGTACAAAATTGAGTATAAATACGAGGAACAAAACGCACGCTGATAAGAATAATAAGTGAACTACATAATCTACGTATATAAGTACATCGTAAGGTCGAACCAAGGTGTCCTTATTCATGTCTTTATGAATACATTTAGTCGCGCTGACGAATTATAAATATTATTAAAAAATCATTGGGTACTCACGGATATTATAGTTATATTATAGGAAAAAACGAACATTCAATCATTTTTGATATACGTATTGTAAAAATAATTGTATGTCAATAATGAGACAAGTAATGTAAAAAGTCTGCGGACAAATAAAATAAAAAGACTGGGGACAAATAAAATAAAAAGTCTCTTCCCGCCATTTAGTACCTACCTGTCAATATGAATATTCAAATCAATGATACATTTGAACAAATATTAATAGTACATTTTTTCTCTATCTTACGTAGATTAGGAACACATATTTCAGTTAGACATCTAATTGTATGATATCTGACTATTTAAGGAACTCTATTGATATAACATATCGTGTTATTACATATTGACTAAAATCACGTGAACTAAATTACTACCGGTACCCCTTGAGACTTAGAGTGCCTTTGGACATTTTTTTTTAAATAATTATGTTAGAAGTTTAGGTTAAAAAAATACTTATTACTCTTATGTTTAGGCTAGACTGTAATAATACTACAGACGTTTTAGTGACCTTAAAGTATATAAAAAAAACTAAGACCTTGTCTGGTAAAATAAGCCCGAAACCGATAGAAAAAAATGTCGTTTGAATATTAATGCACTCGTTTTGAATAAAACAATGAGTAAGTTTAAATTTTAAAGATAATGATTCAACCCCGACAAAAGTTGTCATGGTGTCCAAATTATCCAATAGAGGCGACGATAAAATTAGCATACACCGAAAGGAGGCGTCACGGCGCAGGAAGTGAAGTGTAATTTGTAACGATTGTGATTAATAAAGTATACTAAATGTGACCCGAATAGGACAGATTAGCGACCACTTTATCACTTCTATACTGAGTTAACGTCGCGTGACGGATCTCGTTTGAAACTCATAAAGAGTCCGAGGCGAAATACACCCGTAGATAACGCTTAGTTTACGTCTCGGGGCCTTTTCCACTTGCCAAGTTCAGACCGAGTCACGGGAGGGTCAACTTTAACAAGTTTATTTAAGTTTAGCATTATTATAATTGAATTCCCACTTTATAATTAGGTCCGTGGAGCTAATCACTATATTTTTGGTAAATGTCAAGTGAATTTAGTAGGTACCTACGCTGTGTGATGGTTCAATAAATTGTTTGTGCTATCGATTCAGTGTATTATAATTTGATGATAATCGAAAGATATCCAAAATCGGCTTGCGAGTACGAAGAGAGGGGTGTACGCAGAAGCTCGTCAGGTCTGTAGAGATATTTGATGCTTAGTGCTCTCTGCCTAGCCGTTTAGCGATCTACGATAACTTTATGGTATCTGTCGTGATACACTATCGAGTGTCATACTGCATACGACACGCTAATTCGTGTTTTATAAATAAAAGTAACTTCACGCCTGTAATCCCCGAAGAGGTAGGCAGAGAAATGCAGAACACTCCATCCAGAAATCTGTTTTATAAATGTTTGTCAATATCTACATTCATATAATTATGTAAACAACTCGTATGTAATATGTTTAAACAAATTAATAAATACATACCATTTAGGATACATTTAACCAGTACGCGCTTATTTCTTATGCTTTCAGAGTATTATGGTTATAATAGAATGTGACTAAAATTTCATATTGCCATATTCAGTGGTTGAAATTCGGTAATTCATTAAGTACATTTGCTTAAAATAATAATAATAATTATTAAAATTATTAAAAATTCACAAAATTTAAATAAACACCGGTGCGTTCCATCGGAGCTTCTCGTATTAGCGCAAAAGAAGGGCACCGAAGTGGTTTCAGTAAGGTAAAAATTCCAAATAACCTAATATCTCTCCCAGGATAATGGGTACCTTTTGACGGTTTCCTCGCCGACATAAAAAAGGTATTATATCGGTAATATGAAGGTACGTAAACAATTTTCATTAAAACAATACCCTTACTTGGGTTTATAAACATGAACAAAGCTCTTTTATTCTGACAGAGAAACCTGAAATCTCGATATAAACATTTTTTTAACTGTTACTATGCAAAAAAAAGGAAAAATATAAGGTGTTTGAAAATCGTTATTAAATCTGCCATTTGATTTCAATATTCAACACCCTATATAATAAATAAAAAAACAATACTGTAGCAGTTATTCGCATGTACTCACGCCAGACAAGTATGCGAGAAACAATATCCAATAATATAATTTTTAAACTAGTTTAATACTTATTTAGCTTCGCCATTTTCTTATCTGCGAGGTACCTCACGCTTCCACCATTATCCCCTGCAGGCGCACATTATAAGAGTGTCCGCCCAGGATTATAGGCACTTTGAATTTACATAACATTTTCTGTCATTTGCTTATCGCTCACATGACAAGACTCGCGCATTATACATGAATATATTTGACAAATTTTAGTTGAGGCGACGGTGTGAAGTATACAGGAGTGTCTCGCGAAAGCCGCGTGTAAGCCGAACGGCGTGGTGCTGTGAGAATTTGAATAATCGTACCGTGCTCAAAGTCGGGGTATTATATGATAATCGTTTCACGCGCGAGCGCTCCGCGCCGGGTGGCGGTGCCCGCGCCGCTACACTGCGCCGTCTGCCAGGAATGTGTGAAAAAATTTACTTAGCATAAATGATAAAAGCAATATCTTTAATACACCACCAACCTCAACGTTGACGCGACATAAGCGTCAGTAACTAAAATACCTGTAACCATTCAATGAACCTCCCCTACTTTCTTTAATTAATTGATACTACACGTTAAAAACCGTTGAAGTGTTAAAAACGGAGGGCACATGACGTAGGGGAAAAAGTCAATTTGTACTCAAGTACTAATCGCAGCGAGAATTTAAAATCAATCCCATAATAATATTAATTCTCGTCATACTTTATTACACAAATAATTTTCAAAGATGGTATCATATAAGACTCGCTAACAAAATCAGTCACAAAAGTATATTGAAATGATGGAATACATATTAAAGATCGCACAATTAACACGTACGTGTTTAATTGCGAGCAAAAAAAATATAAAGGCAAGTAAGTACTATTAACGCTAAACGAAAACTGTAAACAAGCCCTTATTGCCACTTTCAACTATAATTTGCGTAAACACACAACAATTTGTAGTTATTCAACGCAAGATAACGCGTGAAGTGTTAACATTAGCATATCACAATATTATGACGCATAATTACGCTGTTAAACACACACATCATAAAATTAGTAATTCATAATGGTGTTGTTTTCAGATGGTGTATCTATAATGGGTTTGAAGTGTTGTTGAGTAATTATTAATTTGATCGTAAAGCAAACTGACACCACGGTCGGTAAGCACGCGCCGCCCCCCGCAATTAACAATTGTAGCAATCACGTCGGCTTATGACGTCATAATTATGAGCATAACCGATGAGTCTTGTTGGTTCCGTTTTAACATGTGGGCTAGAGACAAGTTGAATTATTGCGATTATAATTGATTATGTATCGTTTATGAATTGTTTTAAAATGTCTAAGACTTGTTATACGTAGTAAGTTAAATTGAAAATTTGATACATCCGTGTAGTGTGTGTAAACATAAGTTTACTTTACTAATTCAACAGTGATTTCTATTATTACATGGTTGAGATCACAACCAAATATGTTGCTTGTCAAAGCAGATAATAGTAAGAAAAAAACAGACGAGTTAAAGATTTGTGACAAAAAAATAATACTCAATGAAACTTTAGTATTTAGTCTACTTTTTTATATGTGGTGCATACGTAGTCTAAATAAGTTTCGCACTGACATATTATTTAGTATTTAATGTAGGTACAAGTGTATCCATTTAAGTACATATCATCTGACATATAGGTACACAAGTAACAGTCGTTTAACAGACATTCCATAACATAATTAACCGTCGATTATAAATTTCACGCTGTATGCGATAAATATATATACCCTCATTTAAATAATGATAAATGCTTTGATACGCCTCGCGATACGCTCGCTACGCATGTGGTGGATACGTAACACATACCTACTTCCTACAAAACTGATAAAGCGCACCCTTCGTAGTACTTATACCCTTTGAAATGTGAATAACAATATACTTATAATTAACTACAAACTTCATGCATCAGTAAATGTACACATTAATTTAGACACTAGTTTATCTATTTGGGAACACGGACCGCTTTTATCTGTCATCGTTTTCCACGTTTTGAATGATAAACACTATTGAGATAAAATTATTTTGTGTCGTAACTAAACGCAGACAAAGTTTATTTTACGGCGTTTGTAAACTGACGCGTAAGCTTTTTCGGACGCACCCAAACGCGGTTCGTATTCTACTTTACGTATTGCGTTCACTCGAAATTATTTTAATATGCAAATAAGATAACGTGAAGGAGAATTGTGTTGCGAGTACGTACGTCGGTGGAGTCGGTTACGTAGACGTATTCTTTAAATTAATGGCAGAGTTAGATTAGACTACTGCTAACTGCTTTACATGGAGGAACCTTACACGGCGAGGCTCGCTCGTTTGTTCCGAGAAACAGACAAATGAAAGCACAAATTACTAGGCCGCCCCGTTCTAAATGCAACAAGGATTAGAATTAACATGCGCACGTTAACAAGAACGCGTATGGCATTTATGACTGCATTATTTAAATACGTGTATGAGCCCGCGTCGACTGCATGTACTGTTAACAGGATGCTCATAAGACTTTCATCAATTGGACTATAATGAGCTTTCCTCGACTTCTCAGTTCACATAATTATTTACAATATAGTGATTAATTAAAACAAAGGAATTTTTAATATAAATCTTGCCAACAGTATTATAAATTAATTTATAGGTAACTCGATTAATTTATAGGTAACTCAATTAATTTATAGATAAAGGTCAATTAATTTATAGCCATCAATTAAATATTTATAGGTTAATAGAATATACTTTTACTAAGAAAACTTAAAAATAAGAAACTGCCTCGTTGATAGAGTGATTGTAAGTCGGATGCCCATCGAGAGGTCCTGGGTTCAAATCCAGCGTAGGGTACTACTGGTTTTTTCTTAAAATTTCTGGTTATAATTTCTAGTAGTGAATTACACAGTAGTAGTTAAGACATTAAAGCTGTTAAGAAACAAAATATTATCGTTCGTTACAGGCGTAGGATACGCGAGCAAAAATATATATGAATGTATATATACAATACTGAAGATTTGCTTGCAATGATCAGACATTCCAAATTACCCATGAGGGGGGTATTCGGTACTCCTTAAGTCCACATGTGTCTCATTAATCTAGTGGGTAGTTCTAATCGCGACAGCTGAACAACATGTCCTGGGCTTAATGCTCGGTTCAGTCAAATTATTACTGTGTTTTTCATACTTGAAATTCCTAGCAGTATCTCATTCGCTATTCCATCCACACTACTTTCCTCTGCCTACCCTTTCGAGTAAATAAAGGCATAATGTTAACATGGCTTCATAACACCCAAAAGCGAAAGGAGAATTTGCAAGCTCTGCTCCCCAAAAGCAGGTTTCGGTTAAGCAGTAGTGTAGCAGCTAAAACCCTGAAAAGTGTTACAAATGACGAATAATATTGACATAATAAAAATGAATTATCGTAAGGAAAACACGTCTATAAAATTCACCGTTATCACAAGGTCCCATTTACAGAAACACTTACGAAACATAATTTTGTATAATCGTTTCAAATTATTAAATAAATTATAGTTAATATGCTAATAATTGAGTTCGTCACAGTATAAACTCTTCTTCGTGGACAGTATTACAAGCTTTTCCGTAACATAATTTCAACATTTCCAACATAATATTTCACAAAGGAAAGTTGGTTTGAATAAGTTTCCATTTCAAATCAGTCAGAGTAGTTTCATAACTCGCACCTTCGGTATTATCATATTATATGGGTCCATCAATGATTTATATTTCGGGTTCTTGAAGGTAGCGATTTCAAAATATTACATTTGTATGCTAATATTCGTCGTTTCCTATCATTATTACTTACTAATAAATACCTACATATTATTTTGAAATTAAGACGCATCAGGTTTTTTGTTAATAAATTTAAATTGACCACTTGTTATTTATACAGTTCAGGCCTGCGTGTTACATTCACGAATAAAATTGAACTTTAGTTTTGATTGTTATACGATATCGTCACTCCAGGTCCCTTATGGATTAGATAGAGCATTGAGTGCTAGATATTTCAATTCTTACAGATTCTATATGGATTGGATTACGTACATATAAATACGTAAATAGGTACATTAATATCTTTATACAAGAAAGACACATTGAGAGGTTTCAGTAGTGGCTCTAAATGGATAAGTGCTCGGTATATGGCAATATTGCATAGAGAGACGTAAGCGTAATAGGTAAATCGTGGATCTGTACTATAGGTACTCCTCTGCCTACCTCTTCGGAGATTACGGGCGTGATATTACATTTTTTGTTTAATGTAAGTCTTAGCGTCACTGGGCAGCTGGATTCATCAACATTATGATTTCTTATTTTTAATACATTAGTACATTGTACAAAAGTAGAAATGCGCTAAAATAGGATTTAAGTTAGGTTAATAGGACAAACCAGTTCACTTCGGTAGACGAGATGAAATGTACATAAATTCCTGATTCACAGCTGTTTTACATACAATAGACATTTGTTAAAAAAACTATACAAACTGACACATCATGACGTACGCTAATTAAGCGGTAAGAATTGTTGCTTCGTTTTATAATGCACGGTTTGTAAATTCAACAGATTTATTATGGTTTTGTACGTTTCTCATAAAAAAATGCCACGCTCATAAATTTTCGTATCTTAACACTAGATATGGATGGAACTGACAAAATGGGCGATGATATAAAATATACAAGATGTTTTAGTAACGTTAGGTAGTAAACAATATTATGTTAAACTTTTGCATGTTCGTTAAGTGAAATTAGAAATAAAACCGTTTCAAAAAGACACA
>DWTO01006291.1:0-10126 GCA_018244755.1 Jemadia pseudognetus
CGACCCGGGAATCGAACCCAGGACCTCCTGATTGTCAGTCGCACTTACAACCAACACGACCAACGAGGCAGTCAAGTTCGATTGGGTATAGATTATATATTATCTCCAATCGACTCTTTGCAATTGTAAATGATGGGGGTAACTCTACTGATTCAGTATCTCGTTGGCAATTACATACTAGTATGTACGTATAATAATGAATTGTTTATGTGAATGGAACTTCACACCGTTGACCCTGTCGCCAAGGTGACATAATGGTCGTAATAAAAACTTCCCGTCAGGTATTATTAAAATATACCAAGCTAAAAACCCGGACCATTAATTACAACAGGTGATATATCACGCTATTCTATTACTAATAATGTAAATAAAACTAGATATATTGTTTATATAACGACGCATCTATTTATGTATATGTATTTGTACTACTGCGAACTGTGTATGCTCGCAGCAAAGCCGAGCTATCCCATCGACGTGGGCCATCTAAAAAGGATTACCGCAGCGCCGATTAGCGCGGCGCTCGGAATTGCCTCTCAGCTATACCCCGTACAGACGTGCGATTTTGCGACTTTCTACAAAAAATTGTTGCAATTCAACTAAAGAAAAATGTTTCAATGCTATGTCACTGGCCCATTGGTGCAACGGTTATTGACACTAAGTGTTGAGCCGGGGGTCCTGGGTTCGATTTCCGTCCAGAATAAATGCGTGATAAACGCGTTTTTGGTTTCGATCGTTCCGATTCTGCATAAATATATATAGTTATGTTTATCAGTGAGCACATACTGGTAATGTAGTACAAATCCAACCTTGTTTGACTCATGTGTGTTTGTCAATTATAATTTGTCCTGCTATTCTCAACTACGATTTAAGAGATACGATAGGCAGGCACACAATGACGAGCTTATTATACATATAATGTTAACGTATCATCACACCTGTAAGCCCCGAAGAGGTACGCAGAGAAGTGTAGTACACACCTATGATTCACCTTGTGTATCTAATGTATAATTGCATAAGTAAATTATAATTGTTGCTCAAATCACGATACACTTTTTCCTTTTTATTCCTTACTACCCCATTATATTAGGTGTCATTGGGCACTAGTTAAATTTTAATGTGTATAACGGAATTTGACTACAGAACCTACAGAGACCACGTCCATTTATTTGCCAAGCAGTGCTCGTTCATCGTCGTGGACTAAAGAGTCGTCGGCAGGTGACCCGTGTTCAACAGTAGAATGATACTTTTATCATTCTACTGTTGAACACGGGTCACCTGCAAGTTTAAGGACATAGTGCAAGTCGACAGACTTCACCCGCAATAGAGAAACACCATGGTTCTCCATCTTTCATCATCTCAACTTTGACCGTAAATTTGACGATTATTTTTTTATAAGAAATATAAACGATATTTCTTGACTTATAAAAAAATAATCGTGGGGTATTTATTAATCGTGGAGAGTATTTAATAATTGTACACGCCTCTTAATATTAAATGCAAATAAAAATGTATATACGACACGACTCCGGCAGTGTGTTTACATGTAAATTGAAATTGCTACTCCTTGTAGCTCGCAGGAGACAACGCTGTATCAAAAGGTTGATTTTACAATATATACAAGCGCGTACTTATCGTACGTTGGAACATTTAATCGGTACACCTAACGTACTGTCAATTGAATTTGTCGAGATTATTTGTGCATTTGGGAAATAAAATTTTAAGGATTTAGCTAGATTTTCAATTTATAGATGAAAGAGACATTTGTATTAAAATATCTTGTTGTACGTTGTGAAGTGAGCCTTTTACTGTAATGTTTTGGTGCCGGTATTACAACGCCGGATTCCATACAGGGTATTCAAAATATTCCGAAGTGCCACTGTCGTGCACAAGGAGTGTTTAAGAATCCTTTTTTATATTCAAATTAACAGCGAATAGAATAAATTTTACATAGTATCAAAGTATCAAATACGTACATTAAAACATTCAACAATTATATTTTATTTGATTCGCAATCGTAAAAACGCTGGTGCACGGTTACCCTGATATTAGCTTAACGTCGATTGGCTCCGTAAGCATTCGATGCGAGAAACCTTAGCTCGAACATTGAACTTACAAAGCTTCTTTATTGAATCGAGTTCCAAAGATAGAGTTGAGGTGAGGTGTTGGCGTAGTAGTCAACAACTTGATACATTTTGTAAGATTTGCTTTGTTGATAGTGAAATGGTACGTTAGGAATATCTTTTATGTACTCGTAAAAGGTAGTAATCACTACATAATATTATGTACTTAACTGGATGCGTATTACTACTACTAGTCTACGTAAAATAAATATTACGCTTGTAATTCCCGAAGAGATAGGGAGAGGAACGTAATACCTACATTCCCGCATATCACCAGTTACGTTTACGTCCCAATATAGAACAGGTGGTGAGCCTATTGCCATAAACCGGGCACATTTCTAGACTCCGAGCCACTGCTAGAAAATCTAAGTTAGAAAAATCTGAGTGCCCGGCCCAGGAATTGAACCCAGGTCCTCCCGATCGCCAGTCGCGCTTGCAACCAACACAACCAACGAACTAGTCTCTCTCTTGTGTGTTCCGGTGTTCGTATATAACTATGCACGGCAACCTCGTCACTATTATATCAAGGATATGTGAAGTGTTGTTTACATTTTCATCAAAATAAAATATTTTGTTTTACCCTATGTTCTATAACGAATAGGACGAATAGAACGAACGAAAATAGAAGATACAAAAACCCGGGCATCAAATATTGATTTCTAAACGTAAACTCCGGGAACTCTAAAGATGCGGATCCATACAGACCGTTTAGCCGGAATCCTCTTGTCAAACTGAAATATCCGGCCGTCTATCACACCGCACACAATGCATAAATCTGCTAAGCCCCCAGACATTCGAGGCGGCGCCTATAGCGATCTGGACCTAGCTTGGAAAACAGCTTATTTTGCGGAACAGTCGCGTGGATAGATAGATATATCATTGTTGTATGAACTGCTCCTGATAACTAACGCTCTACTGGACACAACTCAGACCACGCTGAGTCTATAACCACCGCTAGAGGGAAAGCATACTTTGCTATGCACATTCAGTACTAGAAGAATTTAAACAGCCATAATCATTTTCATCGTCAGCCTGTCTCAGTCAACTGCTAGACAGATGCCTCCTCCAATGTGCAAACACTTCACATCTGCATTTGTCAAGCCACAGTCTCCGCGCCAGAACTCAGTTTAAACCAGTTTTGGGAAATCATTGAAATTCAACCCAGCTCTCAAGGCGATCGTAATTCTAAATTGTCATTCACAGTTCGTTATTGACCTTAACAAGAATTTAGACTGCGTATTATAGCACTTATACTCGTACAGGTGCTGTCAGATCAGAACGCAAGACGAAACACGATGCGCTTCAATGTCTTTTATAACATAACATCACGCTTGTTATCCGCGAAGACGTAGGCAGAGGAGTGTAGTACACTCCCACATTTCACCAGTTACGTTTACTGTCTTTTATTCCACATATAGTTTCAATTTTGATTAATAATAATAACAATTATTATTACATGTTCATGTCAAGTTTTTTACGAGGTAGGTAGACAGCACGGAGTGATAAATAATTCTATCTCACATCCAGCGTGAAGAAGGACCATCTTTCAAGTTATAATGTTTTCGTTTTAAATTAAAAATATTCGTGTCATGAAAATAATTCCTTCACGTAATTAATATAACACAAGACAGTACATCATTAACAAATGTTAGAGTAAGTATAAAATACCAGTACACGCTAGCGGCATACATGGGTTTCCACTCAAAACGCAAGTTTTGGATCTCGTTAAGTATCAACCCTTTCCGAAATCACCTGAGGCGTTCCGTGTTATAATCTGTATAATGTAGTCACGAGTTGAAGGGAACTCGATATTAAGTTTCAACCAAGCCTTTAAATCGACCATAATGTTGTATAGAACTTGAGGTAAATAAGAAAGATTGGTTTTTGAAATGGTGTCATGTTTACATTTTCGAGCGACCACACCAAAGTTGGGTACATTCGATGGGTTTTATACCATTACGAGAAACAATTCAATTTCTTGCTGACTGTTCCATTCACAGACACCGAAGTTATTCATAAGATCAAAATAGCAAAGGTACTCGTAACAATCATAAGTACTTACATGAAAATATAAAATTCAAATGTACCAGCGTAAGAAAATATATTTATTCATTAATCTGTTACCACTGTTCAATTGCTGTGTATCAAGATGTGTATAGTAACTTATTCTTATTAGAATTTAAAAATCATTGTATTATTTGTTATGAACAATAATTAATTCGTGACTAATGATATATCAATATTAACTGCATACGTCGATCAGCTGTCGGGATCAATTGAACAGGGTGACTGGCACAAATAGGAAATATACATTTGTGTAACGATAAGAAAAATAATAAATCGTGTCAAGGAAGAATTAGCCTGACCTAAATTGGCCAAATAAGTCAGATAAAGGCACAAATCACAAGAAGAGTCACAAGTCTAAAAACGCAAGTGTATGAAGAAAGGAATGAAAGTGGAAAGAAATCGTTCTCTGTTTGTAAGAATACAGATATTTGAGACTTAGCTATGTCAGCCTACTCCTTAGAACACCTGACGTGATTATAATAATATGATAAATAAATCAATAGAAAATTAGAACGACGATCAAGAAATAAAGAGCTTACCCAACGTTACACGTCTATCAAATTCGAATTGTTAGCCTTCATAAGGAAAGCCTTTATCGGCTTCTTAGACATCGCTCCGGGGAGTACCGGGAATCTGGGTATAAGCCATGACAGGTAGCTGATTGCGTGTATTACCGCGCTAGATTTATTGCTGCTCAAAACTTTGAAAGGCGGTCAAAGATAATTCATAAGCACGTGTCGCAGTAGCTATGTAAAGCGAATTTAAAAAATCTCTTGCAATGGCGGCTACGCTTTGGTAACGGCTCGGGTGTTCCACATGACCATATTTGAAGGTGACCACTTAGCATTAGAAGGCCCATTTGGCCGTGTGCCAGGTTCGGTTTATAAAACAAACAATTGTGAGCTCAAAGAAAAACCACCATACCATAGTACCATAGTCGTACTATATGTAACCCCAGAACAGGAATTATAACACCCATCATTAGTTATATCAGTAGACGCAAGTATCAAAATAGCAGACATTACTGTTTCTCGAAAAATTGACATTAAATTCAATTCAAATTTAAATATCATTTATTCAAAATTGGTTCATTACAACACTTTTTGCACGTTAAAATGAAAATACCACCGCTTCGGAAAATGCCTCACTATGGAGAAGAAGCGGCGAAAGAAACTCCATAGGTGTGCTACTGCAATCCGCTTACCTGTTGTTTTAATGTTTCTGTGATCACTCAATTTACTTTAACATCAGTGAATAACACTATTAGACATTCCGAAACTTATATGTATTTCAAACAGAAATTACCAGCAGTGGATTGGAGTCAGGCTTTATGTCAGGTGTATGGCTATGGGCTCGCCCTACATTCTATGGAGGGACAGACATAAATGTAACTGGTGTAACATGGGAGTGTACTACATTCAACTGCCTAGCTATTCGAGGATGACAGACGTGATGTCACGTTCAAAAAAAAACTTACTTGTCAACAACATGACAAATTGAAGACTATTACAAATAATATTTTCATAATACCTTCTTGCGACCTAATGACACAAACAACAGTAAAAAGATATTTGTTTTATAATCTTGTGTTAAATTCATATGAAAGTACTACTTACTATAGTACTAGTGTGGCGGCCGCGTCTCGGTAAAAGGAGCGTAAGTCGCCCTCCTACCAGGTGATCTGGCGACCTAAAGACGACAGCGGGCTGCTGCTGGATTCGAAAGGCTCAAGAGAGAGCGGGAAGAGTGACGTCAATAAGGGCTGGTGGTGATGTAATCACAGTACCAACAAAGTTAATGTCAGACGATATCTGCTCATAAAAATGATACTAAAACGTCATGTACGACGATAAGATGATACTTAACTATCTGGGAATACGGTAGGAAGTGGATTATGATAGCAATAATGTTATATTCCAGGCAATGCCAAGTAAACACCCGTCAGTGTAATACCTGTTTCAGTCGCAGATATAGAAATAATAGCAATTGATATAAAAATTAGGTATGTATTAAAAATAGCATAGCAAGTATGCGCTCATCGCTTCACGCAGAATATCCAACTTGCCGATAAGTCGCAAAACGCTCATCAATCCAAACTTCCCTCATCAGAACATTTTCTTAATTATTTAACGATTATGCTCCGCTCCGTTTTACTACGAGTATAAAATTAATTAAAGCGATCGTATCTTTATTCGAGTTCGCGGAGTAATGGCTGTCCGATTTTCTTCTGCAATGGTAATCTTATAGTTATTGTTTTAATTCGCAAATATCTACGTTCAGCTTATGAAATATCATCAAGATAGACATTTTTTTCAACTTAAGTTATGACTGTGGTTCAAATATCATAGCTAAACCCAAACAATATATCGGTTGACATCAACTTCGTTAGCGAAATGTTTTCCCTTTTAGCAGATCGTCTTTCATGCTTAGAAATACGTGTCCAATTACCATAATTATTAGAGCCCTGTACTGTTCTTGATGTTATGTAAACACAGCGAATGATATTAAAACACAATTTAGTAGTTAAAAAAACTTTTTCGACTCGTAAAAAGCTTGTTGTTCCTTGCGCCGCTTGACCTACATGGTCCCGGAGTTTCATTATCGCTTCAAAGTTCTCCCTTGTAAATCTCTCTTCCATGAGACTGTAAGGAAAAACTTCGTGAAAATGTATCTCGAAATCTTCATCACTTCTTTCATTTACGGTCTTACGAAGTTGTCGCTTCAGGGATAAGTTCGATATAACTTGCTAATCTTCTACGTTTATAATGTCAACAGCACGTGTAATCGGTTTTTTCACTGCTTCCTGATGATTATCGTGAGGGGTAATTGCTATAGCAATTTACAAATTAGCTGAACAAACAGGCCTCGTGGCGGTAGCTCCTTAGAAATGTATATATCGCCTCTTTTCTTCAATAACGTAATATTGTCCTTATCATCATCATCAGCACTGCTGGACATAGGCCACCCCAATATTGTCCTAATAGTTCAATATTACAATTTTACGTTATTGAAGCAAAGAGGATAATTGCATATAATTAAGCAAAGAGGATAATTGATGAATGTAGATAATTGCATAGAACTGAAATGCAGTTGTACCAAACGCAAGTAGTCTTGAGTGCTAAGTCCAGTAGAATAGGAATATTTTCTGTGTCTGAATATAAAATTGTCTATATATTTATGGATACAGAAAGCTGTATAATATGTATAATATGTTAATTTATTAATTGCCTGGTTACACAGTTCAGGCTTTGCGTAGTGCTAGGTCCATCTTCCAAGTTTGCCAGTATTATTAACACGGAAGGCAGAAATCGAATGCTTCGTATCTTTAGGGCGTCTGTCAAACACAACCCTCAAAAAGAAGAGTTCCAAGTGTTGTAACAAATACACACCAGCACCAGACGGTAGGTTTTACAAATAAGTGGGGAATCATTATCTACACTTTTTATCATTCTTCTGCCGGACTGCCCTCAGAATGAGAAATGTTAAGGTCGCAAACAGCCGTGCTGACCAAGCGTGGGCAGACAGTCTTCACACGACTCCGAAAATTTTATGAAAAACTTTAAGGTATGCAGGTTTCCTGACGTCATTTTCCTTTCATCGTTTAGGAAAATAATATTTAATCCCCAAACCCATATTTTATGTACAGAGGTTTGCACAATATTTGAACTCAAGAACCCCGAAAACGGAAACCGAACTGTAAACATCAAATCTAAAATTAAGCCAAAAATTTAAAAATTAAACTCTGAAGAAAACAATTCTGTAGAATTCCATTAATATTTTGCGAAGAATTATGTCTATAATAATGTGCCACCTAGCATATAGAAGTTTACAAAGCGGGATTTCGCGAACCGCCACATATCAAAACTTCCCCTTTGAAAAGTAAAGGTCTGGGCCCAGTCACTGCTTACCGGTGTTTTAATATTTAATGATGTGTAAAGACACTATTTATAAGATTCTTTTAATCGTATAATCGGACAATTGAGATTGCCCAGCAGTTAGAAAGTACTCATTAGAGAGGTTCAGCAATGGGCTGAGATACACTGATAATGAAGGTGATAATGATAACAATAGAGCTAAAGGACAAAATATTAAACATACGCTTATAACCGATATGTACCAAATAAACGTATTTGTTAAAGATACTTGGACAGGCAAAAAACTATGAGCCCAGAACAGCTACAGCCGTGTAAACGCATAGTACAGAATTAAATTAAAAGTTGTAGTCCCAGTGTGCCCTCGCCCGGCGCCGGACAGTTTCATCCGAGGCGGAAAATAGGGCGATTCTTAGCACTAACTTGGAAATGAGATGGGAATCCTAATTCAATCCGCTCGCTCGCCATTTCTGGCGTCTTATCGGAAGGTCCTATAGATGTAAGCTACGAACGGAACGATTCTCTTGCAATAAAAGCCTGTGAACTAAGAAAAGTCGCTATCAAGGTTACGATATTACTTACTAGTGATACAAGATTTCGTACCGTTTACTAGCCTATTTCGTAATTACTATTGTCTGTGCAAAAGATATAAGATTCATCCATTGATATGCGGATAGCTACGAGTAGTAGTATTATTTTTGCAGTAGAATAGATTTATTGAACTCGTGTGTTTTTATTGTTATGAAATAAACTTTATTTGTTTCTTTTTTCTGTTTCTTTTGTTTTATGTTTTTTCTGAAAGTGTGTTACGCGATCTCTTTAGAATATTGTCTCTAGAATATGGTATCAGTAGTGAAACAAGTACCTAAAACTTTGTTTTCATGTCGAAGCCACTACACTCAAGAGTTTCATGGTAATTGAATGGAATGGATGTTTCTTTTAAAGCAAAGTCCTTAAGGTGAATAAGAAGCAATTTGATAATGAAATTTCTTTGGACGTAAAGAATGCGGTGATTCAAACCTCGAGAGAATTTCATTTAGTTCACTGAAGACGCGCTCGAGCTGGACTTCAATTAACTACGTAACGTCGTGAAAAATAAAATACAATTTTCAGTAGGAGGTTCCGTAATTTGAACCTAAAATTGAATGGTTGAAAAGTAATACAATAGAAATACCTATGTACTTTAAAGTTTTAAAAAAACGTTCTTAGTCACACTCCAAATTAACCCGCTATGGCCGCAATTCATTTTTTATTTAATCGCACCTTACAAAACCTGTCTGTTGTGTAAACGTTAAAAATATGTGTTACAAGACACAAAACAAATTGCCCCACGCAATAAGTAATGATCATAAACACCTAGTTGATAGCGTGACGCGACATAGACTGCGTGACGTGACAGCGCCCGCGTGACGTGACGAAAAGCGCGTCGACGTGACAAAGCGATCGCTATACGCATGACGTAAGAGAATAAACGGAACATCAATATTGTCGTTATGAAACGACGCGATAAGCGTTGCGTTTCGATCGCATTTATTATAAAAATGGGATCGTTTTTCTGCATTATCGATGTCTGTTACATGTACGTTACATACGAGTGCGTCGTATATTCTTTATGACATGTTACTAAGACATACATACATAAACCAACGAAGCGTGTTGTAGTATAAGTAAATGATATATTGCGCATACAGCGCAACAAACTAGTGACGCAAAGGATGCAAATTATGGTCACATATACATATAACCAAATTTAAATAAGGCTTATTATTTTATGCTTGTAAAAATTCCATTTCAAAAAATGTGGCTATTGCTTGAAATCTTGATACTACGAACTACTTAATATAACCATATCCGACTATATTGTTTCTGTCGCAATGCAGTTGTAGTATGTTGATGTGAGGGGTGTGGTTGTAAAGGGTAGAAGAATTACGCACTGGTACATATGACAATCCAATTCAGTGTTCACGAACGACAAAGCAATTTCGTCGATCGGGATTGCTACACTTCCGATTGTAATTATTTATCAATCTCTGAGAATGCCAGCCATGTATCCTATGAACGTTTGAA